>CM076570.1:1571045526-1571351726 GCA_034641835.2 Pinus albicaulis
TAAAACCCTCTGTGCGAGGTTCTCTCCTTCATTTATTCTAAGAAAATTAATCTTGTCCTTATATCCTTAATGTTCATCCTCGGCATTATATTTTAATGATTGACCCTTATAAACTATAACCCCAATGGTTAATCTATCCGCCTCATCAGTCTTAACTCTGTGGTTTAAACCCAACGAACGACACGACTATTCATATAAATAGATGAACTCCTATCACTCACTCAAAGGTTTAACTTCTATAAACCACATATGTAAACACATATTCGAACCTTATAAAACTCAATGTATTAGCATAATGGTTCGCCCACACAACATAACATATCCAACCACATATACAATTCTTATATGCACACTCAACAATAATATATCAACATTGCAATGGATATCAAACCCCAACTACACATAATAACACTCAGGCCCACAATACTTTTTACCTCACTAAACCATATGCAACTTCGTGATGCGACCAACATCCGATCTCTTTACCAACGCATCTGATGAGCATCACATTCTTTTCCGAACAGAGCTTTAATTTCAAAAAAAAAATGCGAAATAGGCGGTATTTAATTACCGCCTCCCGCTACGTGTCAACCACCGAATTGTATCACACTTTTTATGGGTATTCTGCTTACCACTTTAAAATTATGCGAAACCCACCTATGGGTTTGCAAAACCGTCGTTACTATGGCTCCTCATGGTTTCGTTCCTCCTCTCAAGGTTCCACTCCAAATCTTCGCGTTTTCATTAACCATGGCACTTCCGCATAACTGCTGTGATATCAACCCTCAACAAGTCACTCCTCGTTTCTATTCTTAACCTGCAAATCTATTCCAAGCTCTTCATCAACCAGTTATTGATTTGTGTCTTAATCCCTTTGGCTTCAATGGATTAACTCCTGCTCACAATTATTACTGTGTTCTTACTGCTAATACATTCAAATGCGCATTCAGATTTACATAGAATGTATATATTTCAGAAATCTCAAAAGGAACCGAAGTCCTCCTTCTTACAATGAACACATACATTCAATTCACTGCCAAAGCCTTACACAGAGGCATCGAATTTAATAACTCAACGTGATTCCAGTTCGGTTTCACTCAATCTATGAATCCAATTAATTCCTTTTATAACCCCTTATGAAATCAATTCAATTGTAACCAAATCAATATACTCTAGGCTGATTATTAACTTAAATTCTATAACGATATCGACCCTTTCAGTGATCGATCTTCCTAAATGATATACTTACAAATAACCTCAAATTCTCCATTGACATAGAAATTAAGTCGACCAAACCACATACATTCAAAACCAATCTCCTCATTATATATATGAAATAAAATACAAAGACATCCACTTACAACTTCTTGTTGGCCAGATTTTCAGTTCGATGGCCCTTCTATCCTTGCTAATATTTCCTCTGAACAACTATCTCCCCTAGACCTCTATTTGATTCTTACATTTATACAAAAGATAAATGAATCGATTCAGCTCCCTTACAGCCCGAAAAACTCTTGAAATTCTCAAAAATCCTAAATTTAGACTCAACTCCTAAAATTACTGAAACTAATCCTAAAATTACTCTTAACCCTCTGTTATCTCTTCATATTCCTAACTGTTCACCTTTCTCTCATGTTCTCCAATGGTTGGAGAAAATTTACAAGTCCTCACCATTTTATTCAAAATACTAACAATTACATGAGAATTTAAAACCATGAGACCCCCCTATGTCTTATAAAAATACAAAGTATTTCTTTGTGCGTAATGCCCCTGAATCAAGCCATCATTTTCCTCACCATCTTACCAATAGTTTCATATCATTTGAACTAGCTACCTCTATAAACTACCATAGCCTTGTAGAAATGGTACAAATAGCTACAAATTGGAGGTGGACAACCTACATCCTAGAACCCCCACAGGAAATCAAACTATTGACCTCACATAGGTGAACACGTAGTAGAGACCAAATAGTCTACCTGCGAAGTGACATAAGGCATATTTATCAAGAAATGCCCAAGGGAAAATAGTAAAACATATCCTTTGGTAGATAGTTGTTGCATGTTTACTTGTATCAACAAGAATTACACATTTGATATGTGAATCTACTATCACTAAATGCCCAATGTTCTATGAATCTCATAAATGCTACAATGACTAGACGTTTTGAGAAAGCCTACTTGTAGATTCAAATGCATAACTACCTTCTGAATCCATGTTGGCCCTTCCAATCCGAGGAGCTCAGGTGATTTGATGAAGTGGTGAGGACTATTTGAAGTTCGAAGAGGGCGGCAGTGAAGCGGTGCAGATAGTGAAATAATTATGTTTACACCTACCGTGTGATCACAAAACCCAGGATTTACACATGGAATAACACAACAATATACTAATAAAGTATTATCTTAAAAAATTACTTTTATCACAATCACAAATTATTTTTATTACAATCACAATTGTACATAATATGAGTAGAGCTACCAATTGGCATTCACCTTGAAGCTTTTGCATTTCATCATTTTACATGGCTTTAGAAGACTTCAAAATTTAATATTTAATGTCTCTTGTTTCTTTATTTTTCACTTGCAAATTTCTCACATTTCGCTTGATGAATTATTTTTCACTTGTAGATTTGTCACATTTCGCTTGAAGAATTATTTTTCACTTGAAGATTTGTCACATTTCCCTTGAAGGTTTCCAAAGCTTTTGTATGGAAAATATAGCATTTTCACTTTCGACATTTTCTGAAAAAAAATTCGTTGAAAAGTTGTTTCTCTTTATTATTGTTTATGGTTTCATCATATCTTCTTTCAAAATTTTTCCTAAGGTTCTGTATGGAAAGTTTTGTTGTAAATATGTTATTTTTTATTGTCTATAGATATAATGGAAAATATAACAATAAGAAAGCATAGAAAAATTCATTGTTAGGATTATTCGATTCAATAGTTTTATCAATAAATTGCATAAGATTTTGCTGTGTATGGAGAGATTTTATCGTAAAGGATTTTCTACAATAGTCTTCTTCATAAAAAATGGATGAAGTATTCGCATTGAAAACTTTCCTATAAATTGTTCTGGTGTTGTCATCATTTTCTACAGTAATTTTCCAATAGGTTAAGTGTGTCGAATTTCAATGCCATGTTTCTTTCAAGATTTATTTATGTATAATTTCCTCAAACTTTCAACAAAGAATACATTAGCTTAAATAAATTTCTATCTCATATTTCATCACCACTTTAGTAAGGTTTTGTGCTAAATCTTTTCATTCAAAAGCTTTTGTTTCATAAACCAAAGATAATACCAGAGCCTACCGATTCTTATGTTTAAACATATCAACCTACAAGAGAAACTCGCCAATTCAAATATTTTCCTTAATTTCAACGTAATGTGAAAATACAGCTTAAATAGATTATTTTATTAATCTTTAGTCACTTGTGGATTTGTGTAAAGGTTTGTATTGAATATTTTCATGAAAATATTTTTCTAACTTAAATAGACTAGCACAATCACATTTACCAATGTGATTGATATACGTCGATAAGCTTATATGAAATAGATTTACAACCACATTCACCAATGTGGTTGATATACGCCGATAGGCCTATATCCACTAATGTTGTTATTTACCACAAATATATATTTAGTGATGAACAACAAAAAATATTTTATATAATACTTGCATATATTGAAGAAGATGAACAAGGTATGTTATATTAATTTGAACATATATATATATATGTGTGTGTCTGTGTGTGTGTAAAAGAATATAAAATATTAGAATATATAATATTAGCAGCATTCAGTAGTAGTATATACCGTAAAGATATTATTTATTATTTAATAAATGAAGAAGTAATCGTCATATGATAAATTTCATTATAACAATAATAATATTTTATTAATATTATAATAAGTCAGTATCTCAAATACATCTCATAATGGTTAATATCAGTAACTAGAATATGTCTGTAGAAGAAGATATAAACGTCAAGTAATTAAAGTATACAAAGATGCCCCTCGCCCATTATAAATCAACATACAACAAGATAATAATAAACTTTAATGATAAATGTTCCAAAAAATTAATAAACCATAAGAATCAAGATTTCAACATAATATATTAATAAAACTAACGGATTATTAACATTATAAAACTAAAAGAACTAATAAATCATAATAATGACAAACCAAAGAATCACCAGAATCATAAGTGGACAAAAGAATTGCAAACCTAACAAGGAATGCTAAGTTTAGTTAGGTATTTAGTCACAAGCTCAAGAATTAATATTTTAAACTCAAGAGAGTAATAAACCCAATGTGTGATTAACATTATAAACCAAAAGAACTAATAAACCCAAGGGTTTAATATTATAAACTTGTGAAACTTAACTGTGGACAAGTGATAAAACTAATGGACTTTTTGCATGGTGCTAAGAAACAATAAAAGCAATAGTTATTCAATGAAACTTAATAAATGACATTTGAAACAAATACCTAAGAAGAAAACTTCTGCAACAATATTTTAAAACTTCATATATATTGTCAAACGTATGAATAGTATTATATCAGTATATCGATAAAATTTATAAAATCCAAGTAGTTTGTTGACAAATCAAATGAATTAGAACCTGAGAACTAGATTCAAATATTGAGATGTAATTTTTATCAAATAAAGAGATTGGACTTTAATTAGGATTTATTAAGTAGTATATGTTATCATATTATAATATTGTCAATTTTAATATTTAACGTGATAGACGATTGTCCTTCTTCGTTAATAAACACTAATAATTAACCCAACGTACTATTCATATTATAAACCAAAATAACTAATAACCCAAGGGTTTAATATTAGAAACCAAAGGAATTGGTGAACCCAAGGGGAAAATATTAATAACCTAAGGGACCAATAAGGAAAAGGAGCAATAAAATTAATAAAAAAAACTCAAGTTGAAGTAATTAATAAACACTAATAATTAACCCAAGGGATTATTCATATTATAAACCAAAAGAACTAATAAACCCAAGGGTTTAATATTATAAACCAAAGGAATTGCTGAACCCAAGGGAATCGATTTAAACATTGAGATAATTGTTGTCACAATGCGACGTTGGACCAACTATGACCATGGTTGGCCATGGGTGATTTTCATATTGAGACAATATTTGTCAAAATGTGACATTTGATCATGGATGACATTGATCGATTACTCATATTATAAACCAAGAGAACTAAACCCGAGGGTTTAATATTATAAACCAAAGGAATTGGTGAAGCCAAGGGAAAACCATTACCCAAAAAATTAGTATTAGAAATAAAAATTATTAACAAACTTAAGTGATTAACAAAGTCGAAGGATCAATAAAATTAGTAAAAAAAAATATAAAAACCAAAGAAATTAATAAATAGTATTAATTAACCCAACGTATTATTCATATTATAAACCAAAAAAGTAATAACCCAAGGGTTTAATATTAGAAAACAAAGGAACTCGTGAACCCAAGGGAAAAATATTAATAACCCAAGGGACCAATAAGGCGAAGGGAACAATATTAAACCAAAAAAATAACATTGAAATTAACATACTTTAAACACAAAACCTAGGAATTTAATAAACGATAGTATTTAATATTTTAAACTGAAGAGATTAATAAAGAAGTAATAACCCAAGGGTTTAATATTAGAAAACAAAGGAACAGGTGAACCCAAGGGAAAAATATTAATAACCCAAGGGACCAATAAGGTGAACGGAACAATATTAAACCAAAAAAAATAACATTGAAATTAACATACTTTAAACACAAAACCTAAGAATTTAATAAACGATAGTATTTAATATTTTAAACTGAAGAGATTAATAAAGCCGAGGGACTATTAATAATATAAACAAAAAGAAATAATAAACCCAAGGGTTTAATATTATAAACCAAAGGAATTGGTGAACCCACGGGAAAATTATTAAAAACATAAGTTATATTAATGGTCCCTTCTATTTATATTAAGTTGAATGAGTGTTTTTCATAATGTGAAATTGGAAAATGCATTAGTATTAAACTCTAGGACTAATATTAAAACCCCAATATCTGGATTTAATAATGTGAAGGGAATAATATCATGAACCGAAAGAATCCGAAAAATTAAGGAATCAATGTTATAAACCCAATTGATCAACAAATACAGTGAGATATTAATATTATAAACATAAAACATAAATAAAGAAAAGGGAATATTAATATTATAAAAAAATAACATCAATAAACAGAAGGGATTATTAATATTATAAACCCAACAAATTAGTATTAGAAACAAATATTATTAATAAACTCAGGTGATTAATAAAGTCAAAGGATCAATAAAATTAATAAAAAAATACTCAAGTTGAAGAAATTAATAAACACAAATAATTAACCCAAGGGATTATTCATATTATAAACCAAAATAACTAATAAACCCAAGGGTTTAATATCAGAAACCAAAGGAATTGGTGACCCGAAGGGAAAAATATTAATAACCCAAGGGACCATTAAGGCGAAGGGAACAATATTAAAAACAGAATAGCTTAATAAAGAATACGACCCAATATTTTAAATAGAGAGGAATTTTAAAGTCACATGAATATTATTATGATAAACCGCAAGTGATCAATCAACCTTACTGATTATTGATATTATAAGCCGAATAAATAAATAAACTAAACTGATACTCAATTCTGCCATCAATGAAACCAAAAAAAGAAACATTGAAATTAACATATGTTTTTTGTTGTCTTTACATAAAGAAATCCCACCACAAAAATGGACTCAAAACTCTCCATCAATGGTCATTTATCAAGTAGCCTCTTCGAGAACACAACCAGACCGACCACAAAAGGAACACCAATTCAAATCAACAGGATAATGATCACGATACTTAACGCTTTCCCACCAATCCCTTCTTTTTTTTCTGCCAGCTTCCCTCATGTGCACATGCAACAAATATTTTACATTCATTTTCATTTCATCTAGCACACGAATATGCTCATCAATAAAAGCAGGATGGAAGCCATGTTTTCTATCAAGCTTGTTCCGAATATAAGAAACAATACTGATGAGTCTAGAAATATTTGCCACCACTTGATTATAATAGATGCCATCATTATTATCCATACCTGCATTTGAAAGGAAAAACGACAAAATAAAAAATAATACACAAAGAGATAGAAACATCTAGGAAGATATATATATATATATATAGAACACCCCATTTATATTGTTGTTAAAAAACTTAATCTTAAAAACGTCATGCTATAAACCTCCTTAGAAATAACATAAACCTCATTAGAAATACATATTGCACACATGAAATGAGTGATAAAATTAAATGAGTGATATGACCCCTATTACAATAATCAACAAGAAAGCACAAAATTTTAAACTTAATGTTTAAAATGAAATATTAATAATGTTAGTAATTCACTATTTGTATTTAAATTAATGTCAATGTATATATTAATTTTAGTTTAATATTATTATCAAATATAAATATCTTGTCATTGAACCAAACCACAACATATTTAGCAAACCACATTGATAAATAGTTTTAGTCTCATGTAATAGGGATATGGACTTCAATCTTGATTTTTAATGATTGGCTAATATAACTGGTTGTATATGTCTGAATGGTTTATTGTAAACAAAAGAACAATAGAGACTAAAAAAGGGGGTAAATTGAACAACATGAAAAACAATGTAAGAAATTTCTCATATATTACTATATTTCATCTCATGAATGTATTCATTTAATTAATACATGAAAATAATTATTATACTAAATGAAAAAAGAGACGACAATAAAAAAAATTAAAAAGCATTCTATAAATATGTCATAATACTATTAGTTACATGTCACAGTGAGATGGAATTCCATCTTGATTTTTAATGACTATCTCATATAACTGGTTTTTTATCTCTGAATGGTTCATTGTAAGAAAAATAACAAAAACTACATTAAAAAAACAAGAAAATTAAACAACAGCAAAAACGATGTTAACAACATTCCAAAATACTACTATGAATTTGATGAATGTAGTCATCTCATCAATATATCAAAAGCATTATTATTATATTAATAGTTTCATATCGTAATGATATGGACTTTTATCTCTCCTCTTCTTTCTTCCTAATTGTAACATACGCACTATTATTCATCTTGGCATAACGTTGATAAGAGAAAGGCGGTGCAATGAGTAACCATCTATTGATTTCACTCTTGATATGGTTGTGAAGGTCAGGCCTTGCTGTTCTTTATGCCCGATATCAATTGATTCTCATTCTAAAGTCAGACCTTGTGACTTGTGAATTGTAACATCCCATGCCATCTTTAAAGGAATTTGTTTTCGATTTCCTCTTATCACTGGTGTGATAGGTACAATGTTTGGATTTCTTGCATCAAACAGAATACCAACATACTTATCAAAAATAATATTTGTGAACATTGGAAGCTCAAGTGGCTTAGAGGTAGGCATATAAAATATTTCCTTCACATACCCAAGTGAACCATTCACCAAACCAACTTCAACCCACAAATTACATGTCAACATAACACGCTAGCCATGGCACAACAAAACTTCACAGTCCAGTTGACCATCATCAACACCATTGATTTTTGAATGCCTTGAATTCACAACAATACATTGTGCAATTGGAGAATTTAATGATTTCAACATATGCTTGTTATGGAAGGAGACCAAATTATTTGTTGGAAACATGTGAACTACTGCATTAAATAAATCCCTTTCTCTAGGATGCAACCTAATATCAACCTGTGGCATAAGAAACTCCCAATCATTAAGAACAGGTTCTGCATTTCTTATGTTATTGAGGACTCTACGAAAACAAGATTTTTTCTCATTACTCCCTTGTTGGCGAAATATTGTGTCAAGAGTGACAACAATGTTGAATTTTTTCCACAAGAATTTCCCTGCTATATTACCTACATACAAAGGCTTATCTCTCATAGGAGGTAGCTGGCCAAGGTCACCCACAAGGATGATGGATCTACCACCAAAAGGACAATTCTTTTTATCTGGAAATGCTTCTCGTAATCGAGCATCTATTTCCATGAATAACCTTGATCCTAAAAATCTCATTTCATCAATCAATATATATCGAATGTGCCTCATTTGTTCTTGGAATAGTGCCAATGATTGACCCTGTAGTGGTTTCATATCTCTAATCAGGATTTTCAAGGCAGAGTGTATTGTTTTTGCATGTATATTGAAAGCAGCTATTCTTGTTGGGGCAAGAAGAAGCAAAGGACTTTTTCCATTACTTGACAGATTAGAAAGAGTTTTAGAAATACAATGGATAAGGAAAGACTTTCCAGTGCCCGCAGTGCCCTAAACAATCATAAGAAGAGCTTCATGAATCTCATATTCAACAAAATGCCTTAAAACGATTTCAAAAGGAAGTCATTTTTTTTCTGCCAATGAATCTAGAGAGGCAAATTTTCTATTTGAAAGGTCAACAATATCACCCCTTGATATTCCATTCCCTATAAAATTAATAGCTTCTTTTTCCACATCATCAAAAATATTTGTACTTTGCCAGTAAAAGGATATATAAAAATCCCTTCGACCAAGGATGTGAAGATCAGAAACATTGACATTAGTTGGTGGAACCAAGCGAGAGAAAGTTTCCACCCTTGAAAATCATCTTCAAGATTCATTTCCTGGTTAGCAAAATCACCATCTTCTCCATCTTCAATATTTTCATCAATTGATGGATTTTGATCAACATGCCATGCTTGATATCCAAAATTCCTCCAATTTTCAACAGTAATTTCAGCTGAAAGCCCAATCTCCACAAAAATGTCACGAAATGGCTTGTACAAGAGAAATTTTTTCCAGCAAAAGGTTTCAAATTCCTCTGAACCTTCACTAGGAATAGAATAAAACCGTGGCCAAACCCGAACAATCGCATGAAAATCTCTATGCTTCCAAGGATCTTTTTTATGATTGCTATCAAATGTCCAAGATCTTGTTGTTTCTATCAAAGATATATGTTCAAGGAAAGAAGGCCTCTTCTGATAATGTTGAAGAAAAGTATTTTCGGATGAACATTGCATGCCATCCCCTGAAATTTTCCTGAAAACCTTTCTTCCAACATTTAATGAAACAAATTGTCGACTAAAAACAACAAGAGGTATCTTAAGCAACATATGGCATGTTTCCTGTGCTCCAATGTCAAGTTCAACAATTGTTTTTGCAAGAAACCTCTTGTAAGCACATAAAGCATGATCCTCAGAGGCAATAGAATTTGAAATTATAGTTAACATATCATGATAACTTTCAGACCTTCTCTCTGCTTTTGATGCATACTTAGCAATATATTTCAGGACAGCATGCCGAGAAAGCACTGGTTGGAAATCAACATTTGCACACCACATTGTTAGAAGGTCAATGTTATGTACATTCAGCCTATCATCATTTCTTGCGGGGTAATATTTTTTTCTTCCTTGATCATCTATGAAAAATCTTGATTCCTCAGAAAGATCCCATGGAGCATTGTACCGACAAGCGCGAATAGTGCCCTTTTTGCGCAAACAAGAATCTACACTACACTTTGTGTGCCTTTGGACACGGTTCAACAATTCTTCATAATCATTATGAGGATTGTAAGAGAAAATCTGATCAGTATTCAATAGGCAAGGGTCGTCATTGATACTTCTTGGAACCATTATATTGTGACGATGTATTTCACGTAGATTCCATGCAGTTACATAATTGTCAAAGAATCTCTTTTCATGTTTCAAATCACAATCGTTTGACCAATCAAGTCTTTCCATGTCAGGAGCTCCTTGCAACCATAGGAAACCATGGGTATGTGTTGAACCTCTATGTTGCCACTCCTATCTGAAAAAAATGAATACAGAGTTACTACAAAAAATATCAATGGAAAATTAATAAAAAATTGACAATGAATAGAAAATAAATTCAATAAAACATACCTGTACCAGAAGTCTTTAGCTTTAAAATATTTTTGGATAAATTCCTCTCGAAATATATTGAATCTATGGTGTATAAATGTGGCAACAACATGAGGTTACTTGATAAAATTTTTAACTTTCAATACGATGCTCATTTAAGGAACGAGAATGTGAGGGTATAGGCATGAGGCTATGCGGCTTTGGCCACTTTGTGCCAGCTGCACTCAAAGTAAAAAACAAAGATGGAAATCCCAACTGAGTAATCATGTCAGTCAATTCAGCCTGACATTTAGTCCAGTATGCCCTTGTACTTCTTAGAGAAGACCCAAACCGCATAAGATGCTCAGCCAACTTATTATCTGGTAAATCAGAAAGTTGCTGACACAAGTTATCAATTGTTGTCGGTGAGTTATCATGTAAATTTTTCTTCACAAAAACTGAAGAAGTTGCTTGGCTACGATGCCTCATTATCATGTTCAATAGGTAATATCAGAAGCAAGGATGGCTTCCAAACCTCTTATCATAGTATCTAAGAAGATGCAATGCATACTCATGAAGTTCAACATTACAAATGCGTGGTTGCAACCAATCAACAACACCAGTGGGGAACAATGTGGGGAATGCCATATCTAATAACCCCTCAGTATTATATTCATTCACTAGAGACGTTCCAATATTGGGCCAATCCATTTCATCAACATCTGAACAATCAACATTATCAAGAAATGCTCTAATTTATTCCACTTCTCTTCGTTCATTAGGTAGGCGAGCAACAAAAGACGAAGGATGAGAGGGAAAATGGTCAAGAGGAAACTCTTCATTATTAGCTGCATTGATCTTAGATTATGCATTGTCACAATCAACAAATTTAAGGATGGAGGAGACATCTGTTGATATTTCAGGCAAAGAATTCACTAAATCATAGTCAATTACAACATCTTGATAATATTGATCACGTTCAATTTTGAAATGCAATGTAGCCATAGCTTGAGATATTTTTACATAACATTCATAATATTTATACTGAGCGGCATTTCTTCTCACAATTAGAAAGTCAAGATCTTCAACATGTCGTGGAAGACTTTGTGCAATTGTAGAAATATCTTGGGGAAAGCTAATTTTGTGTCTGCTATACTTATATTTCCCACCTCGAGCATGTGTCACTTGAAAAATAGTATTTACATGTGCTATTAACATTTCTTCAACTTGAGTAAGAACTCTTAAAATATGAGGTTGCTCACCAGGATCCATGTTATTATAGCCAGAAAAACGATGTGAACCTCTTTCATGCTTACATTATCTGCAAACAGGTCCTTCAAGATCTCTCAAAACGTGGATTTCAGGATATGATTCTTGGCAGATGTGGCACATTTGGACAACTGACAAGCTATCTAGCTTTTCTCAAAATATTTTATGCACTGCAATCTATTTTCATCAAAATAAATATGATTTGTATTGGCTGGACCATGTGGAGAATGATGTGGAAGAGTATAATTTCTTCTAAAATTTATTTGATTTTCAGTACCGTGAGATTCCCTCCCCAAATTTGAAACATGTGGAATAGATCTATGACATGGTCTTTCCAAATTTATGGTCTGCATTTCTGGAACCCGAGAGTATGCAAAGGTTTCTTTAGCATAATTTTTTTTTAAATTGAATTTCCAAATAATTAGAATTGAAAAATGAAAAAAAAAAAAAAAATCATTCAATATTTAAATTTTTTTGGTGATGTGGATGAAGTGTACGATATGGTTGCTCTTCACTTCTAACATCAGTAGATTGAACATTTGGTGAGTTAGTTTCGATGCCTCTATTCAAATTAGCTGTTTCCTCTTAAAACAAAATAAAATATTTTATAAAACTAAATGTTGGAAAAAGATAGATTTTTAATTGTACAATTAACAATAAATGAAGAAAGGAGGAAAATATCAAATGCATTCAACATTTACATTTTGTTGGCAATATGGATGAATGCTATGAGATGGTTCCTCTTCACTTATAACATCAGTAGATGGAACATCTACGAAGTTAATTTGTATGCCTCTATTGAAATGAGTTGTGTCCTATTTGAAGAAAATAAATTATGTACCAAAAATTTAAAAAATGAAAAATCAAATCAAACACATTGAACATTAACATTAGTTTGTCGATTTGATTGTCCAGGAGAATGCAGTGGAAGGTTATGACATGCTTCATATTCAAATCTTAGATTAGTAGATGGAAGAATTGGGGAGAAAACTTCTAGACCTCTATTAAAATGAGGTGTATCCTATTCCAAGAGAATAAAATACCTTATTACTAAAAAAAATGTAAATAGAGGAATGTAATAAAACAACCACTATTGCATCAAATGTAAAGATATCATTGGATTACCTCCATTATTCCACGCGAAATGCTATCAGGGATGACTGATTCTGTTCATGGGACAAAATTATTTTGAGAAGGGAGATTGGAAGATATGATGTCTCGACCAGCTTGATCCAAATTATCAAACAAATGGCCAATCAAACTATCATCCAAGTCATCACATACAATGTCATCATTGCCTCCACCATGGATATTTTGCAACCTTTGGCCTTTCTCACAAGATGCAATTATGGAGACAGAAGGGTTAGGGTGAACATTTGCATCCACGTTGTCATTATGATGTTCTTCCCTATTGCGAGATGTTTCCTCAATATTATGATAATTTTCAGGAGAGCATTGAAAAACAAAATTATGCTAACGAGGAGCATATTCTGGCAATGACCTACCAAGCGGAAATTTTCTTTCCATGATATCATCCATAGTACGATACCTACGAGGAACCATAAAATCATTTTGAAGAGTTTTTTCACTCATTATTCTATGATATTTAGCTCTCCTATGCTCATTTATTGTGTCCTTATTTTGTTGATACCGTAAACGACGACTTTCATTAGACTTGTCACGCGATGCTGGTGACTGATTCATTTTTCTTATACGCTTTCTTGTACCTTCAGATGACATGTCTAAAACGAATAATAACATATTTATTATAGAACAATAAACATGGAACAAATATAATATATCCAATATACATTAACAGAAAAGAATGAAAAAGGAACACATTTTTTTCCAACAACATAAAAAAATTAAAATCGTATACGTTATTTTTGCAACCATATAAAGTTATGAAAACATAGAATGAATTTTCCAAATGGCTAAAAAGAAAAATGGATATTTTCAAAAGGCCAAAACAAAAAAGGATAAAATTTCATGTCTCATATTATAATTGTAATGGGAAACCCATAGAAATGGAACAAAATTCTAAAAGAATTATATAAATTTGAAATATATCTAAATATTTGGAACTATATACCATCTAAATAACCTAAATATATAACACTGTTTGAGAATCAATGAGAAAAAACTGATGGAAACACCATGTATAAAATAAGTCACAATAATTATAATTATAAAAACAAAGAAAAATGGATAACATCCAAACACATTCAAATGCAATTAAGAGAACTAAACAGGACACAAAAATAGATATTTTCCAGCAAATTGCAATGTAATTCAATATCTAACATCTCCTACATACACATATAGAAGACACCCCCTCATAATGGAACCATATAAATATCCATAGTCTTAGCATACATACCCAAAAGTATGCAAGTAAAAAAAAAAGAAATATTTTCCACAACGACAGAGAGAATACAAAATGGCTAATAGCCTAATAATACATGTCCATATCTAATGGTGGAATCTCATCAATAGAATCCATACGCGGAGCAATTGCAAAAAAAATTCCAGACTTGATCAAATCATTGCAATCCTGCAACGTTGGAGACCAAATTCCATTCATTTGTTGATTATTTGACTTATCAATATCTGTTGGGAAGCATAGGCCAACCATCATGTCATATAATAGGAAAGGAACTTCACTGCATTTGAACATAAGAACCACACCTTGGACTGTTCAAAATGGAAGATAACCAAGACATTTTATATTTATAACTATAGACATTTCTTCCAACAACTTCCATCTGAAGCCCCAACCATCCTCAAAGTAGTCAACTCTTCGTTCAATACACAAGCGACCAAATTGAAAATTATCTATTTCTTCAATTGACCATACAGAAGTGGAGCCATCATTGATAAGACATATCAATTGATTCTTGCATATTTCCAATGACATACACCGGATGTCAGTGATTGGAACAAATGAAAATCCCCATTCATTTTTTATTACATCAAACCAGTAGATTGTACACCCATATTGAGGATAATCTTCATACTCTGTGTCGAGATAGAGCCAAAGCAATTTACTTCTATAAAACACTCCATTTTGAGGGGGTGAAGTGCCACCAAATGGAAGATCAGCCCTTCGCCAAACCATATCAAGACTATTGTAAACATAAAATTTAGACTGCATTATAACATAGATATGTTTTAGAACAACCCAGTCATATTTGTTGCTGCTCACATTTTCCAATAACGAAAATAATCCCTAGTCTCCAATTCGTATTCGCCCAATGGTTTTTACGGCCTTTGTAAATGGATTCATTACAAAATAGTTTCGTGAATGGGAGAATTCTGTTGGTAAGGATAAAACTACCATTGGTCCAATAGTAGACTCTACTTTATATCTTGAATCTATGAATCGCAAATGAAAAAGAGATATGCACCCAATTTGATTAAGGTATTCAACAACAAAGTAATTGTCTTCACCATTGAGGAAAGTAACCATAAATCCAAACTCATTTGTATAGATACGCTTGCAACACAATAAGAAAGAAGGATTTTGAAAAACAGTCTTCCATTGCTGAAAAACAACACTAAACTTTATCACAACCGATAAAGGGAGCGAAAGGAAGACAATTTCAAGAATTTCTAATGGAATACAACTCCAAATAGCTGGATCCATAACAAAACAAGGAAATCACCTAACATAAAAGAAAACAGACATGATATCAACAAAACAAATTTCAATTAATGGTGAATAGAGTAAGCAATATAGATAAGAAATTTTCCATCTACAAATATAGTAAAATGCACATATACATAATGTATAAAACTATATGAGCCACAAGAACATTATTACAATAGTTAAAAAGAACTCACAAATTTACTATTAATCTTAATAAGTATTTTTTTTATGTCTGTATTAATGTCTATATTTCTCAAGCCACAAATCAAACTTGATTTGTGGATTAAAAAATATTATTTATATATTTTAATTAAACAGATATAGCACTTGGTCTAAGCCACACAAACCCTTAACATGACTAGATTTTTTTCCAAAGAATTTCAAACTACTGATCTTCACATTAAGAAAGAGTTTCAAACTAGTAACTTTATTAATAGAAGTGAGTAATAAACCTCATCATCATCTATTCTACATAAACAAACACATATTTTAATTTGTAAAAACAATTAATAATTAAAAAAAATATGTTAAAATTATTTAAGAATACTTAAAATTAAATATAATTAAGCTCACATCAATATTTATGGTTGGATCTTTTTGATATCTCTTTTTTCGTATTATATACTTCAAACATTAATTATTTTACAAAACAAGATTCATAAAATTTAATTACATATTAATTTATTTATTAAATTAAGAAAATAACTAATTCTCTTATTAACCCATTAAAAAATATTACATAAACTTATAAACTCATGCATTCACTTAACATCAACATCAATTAATAAAAAATATCATCCACACATATATAAAACACAGAGTCAACTTATTCAAATAAACACTTACGCACATATGTATAAATGTGCACTTGATTTAAGAAAGATATGATTAAGATACAATTATCTTTATATAATATTGTGCATTGTTATAAAAATGTATCTTAGAAAATAAATGAATCTTGGTTTTTTTGGGATGAATGTTATTTTTTTATTTGGTTTCAATATTTCTGATGCTTTGAAGGTTTTTTTTTTCAGCTCTTAATTTTTACATAGTTATAAATTCTTAGTATGTCTAGCTTAGTAATTGTTAGATATATTATTTTGTGTTATGATTATTAATTAATTATGATTAATTAAAATTAAATAAATAAAAAATAAATAAATAATGATATTGTAATTAATAAACAAAGATATTGTAATTAATAAATAAATATTGAGTTTAGGAAAAAATTAAATATATAAAAAAAAATATTATACTTTTATATGTAAATGTATATATTGAAAAAAATATTTTTTTTATATTTTCTCCAAAATAAAATTCCACAAAGTTTGAAAATGAAAAAGAAGCCAAACTCTGCAGTATTTTTGACCAGACAGATAATAATGAGAAGCAGTAGCCATGGATATCGTCACACAAAAAATAGCTTTTGTTCATTGTTATTACCTCAAGAACGAGCACGACTAATGCCATTGTATTTCACAAATTTCTGGTGAGGAAGATTCGAAAGTGTTAGGGTAAAATCCCAAATCAATTGCAGTGATAAAACAATGCAAATAGGCTTTTGGGTGTATGCTATGCATTTTGAAATAAAAAATATATCACCGCTCCTCAGTTTTTATCCTAAGTCTTTCAATCTAATTAAACATAAGATTCGAAAAACTTAACCCCATTGCACTTTTCTCCACACATGTTTTTAACCCAAGGTATCATCGTGATAAACTAAGGTTTGTTTTATATTACACTTTAGCCTTTCCCGTGCTATTTTATCCTCGCAATAGTTAAGCCTTCCCATGTGTTTTATCCGCTATATAAAGCCTCGGCTTTACATAGGCTAACCCATGGTTAACCATATCCCCCCACCTTCATATATGCACAACCCTTTATATAAAACCTTGATTAAAATGTATATCTTATAAAGGTTTTTCATTGCATTTTAAACTGCGCCAACCCATAAAGTCGCCCCAGTCCCACCTTTGATTGACCACACATTTTGATTAGATCTATGCCCTTCACCTCTGAACTCCAGATCTAACGGCCCCAGATTCACATCGTGCCCAAAAAGTGATCATCCATACAAACCTAAAACAAACGCGAAATGGGTTGTTTCACCATTTTCGCCTCCCATGGCGTGGCAAGCTTTTATTGGATCGTGTACGCTTGAAGAAAATCCACTTACCACCGGAAATGAACACAAAAACCACTGCCGAGTTTCGCATTTCAAACGAAAACTGCTCCCACCCATGATTTGACTTACAATAAATGATAAATGAACAAAATCTAAGTAAGGTTAATAGAGGTTCATTATCGTTCAACACAACTTGTCTCTGAACATCACTTCCCTTGCCAAAGAGGTAACTACCATGAGAACCGGTGCCCAGTATTCCCCCAAGAGTTACACCCAACCGGTAAGGGGAATAAAAAAAAGAAAAGGCTTCTCTGGTGGCAGCATCAATAAACTCTTCTATTCTGACGACTTCTTTGCTCAAATTCGAATCGAACTCCTGCGTTGTCTACATTTTGAAATTGAAGTCTGCAAAGCCTAAATATCTAGGATTCTGCGTCATGGGATTTACTTGTAATTAATTACAAGAACAAGATAACTTCACGATCAGATTAATGGTTCCATTCCATGTGATCGATAGAATTTTTCACAAACTTCTTGATATTTCGTGATTTCTTCTTGATTTTTCATATCATTGACTTCATATTAGCGTGATATGTTGAGTTTTTAGGGTTTTATGTTGAATTCACCGTCATTTCCGTCTAACGAAATATTTACCCTTCCTTTTATTTAAGGATATCCAGCTCAATTCATAATTCATAAGTTCCTTTGACGAGATTTGAAAATAAATTTACAAACATTCCACTTTGAATGCAAGTGCCTCCAAAACCACATTACGACATTGCTTTCAAAATGAACAGTTCAATTATGCCTATTCAATAGATCTATTCATGCTTTAAAGTGATATTGAAGGGTCTTGTCCATGATATTTACCTCAAATTTCAATCTTTGGTCACGGACAGAGGCTTCTTTCTCGTTTTCAAATGACTTTTATACCACTCTCGAACGTCATCCTCATGCTAGGATTATCCACAGATGCAACATGATCTAGATGGCGAGTGTTGATGACGAGACCAGAATCTCCAGTGGGACATACCAGCTTGTGAATACTGTGGGCATAGCATGTCACGAATCTCATTTTCTGGTTCTTTTGAATGGCCTTGGCAACAAAGGCCAAAAGCTCATGTTCAGTGGAAGGATAGATGACTTGGGCAACAATACAGGTAGTTCTATGAGGAAACACACCATAAGCATTTGAAACTGTGCAGTTGCTAACTCCATCAAAACATTCAACCATGGGACCGGGAGGGCTACAATTCGTGATTTGGCACAACAGAAACAAAGAAAAAAAGATCAAAATAGGTGGGTGAAATTCCATTGGACACCTTAACTGAAACAGAGTATCACGGAGTGCGCAAAACGATACCTTAGATTTTTTGAAATCATGTCACTAGTGCAATATATCTATATATATATATATGTTTTTTATTTTCAAATATTATTAGTGAATTAATATTTAATTTGTAAATTACTAATTAAAAATTTGTAAAATATAAACTAAAAATAAAATATTACAATTATATATATATGAGATCGCCAAACCTAATTTAAGTTATCAAAACCTCCATAAACTAAAGAAATTGCTCTTGCACTCCAATAAGACTATTTAACAGTAAAAACAAACACCAATAGGTTAACTTTTTGTGCACAGAGAAATATATGTCTCATGTACTAATTGAAATGTACTAGAAGTGTCACTTTGTAGCATATTGGTTAGTTATGAAATCAGTTGCTGCGTCTCTCAAGTAAGATTTGGAGTAAAAGGGACTCAAAGTTTCAGTTTGGTAAAGGTTGAACAAATGACAAATAACAGTAAATAAAAAGAAGTAACGCCATTGAATGCATACATTTAAATGTTTCTCTATAAGTTGAGAATGCCGTGATCAAATACATAGAACAAAAGTGATAAAAATGGACCAACCATTTTAGATACTTGAAAGGTCCTTTAATTTTTAAATGATGTGGTTTTAAATAATGGGAACTATATAATGTTTTTTACTATAGTGTATTGGAATCATGTATATCTCTATATACCCTGACGGCTTCTGCGGTGAGACATGAAGAGTTTTTGTGCCCTAGCGATAAAATTATCCAAAGCTTTGTGTACAAAGATCAACTTAGCTAAGCATGGATATTTCTATGGCTTTTAACTGCTTCTGAAGAAGGCCCATGAAACTTTCAGCAGTATTAAATCAACAATAATTTGGTTAGGGCTAAATCAATAGTATTTTGATTTGGGTTTTCATATTTTTTTTGGCTGTGGGATATTCTGTATTACAGGGAAGAAATACATGTGTTGCTGAAGGATAACAGTTCAAGGTGAAACAGAACAAATCGCTTTCTCGCCGAAGCCCACATCACGACAGAGACATGGCAAGGGTTCAAATCTTTATTCACGAGTTCAAATATGTCTATGTCGACCTCTCTGCCTAAAGAGAAAATAATTCAAACAGAAATGGGGCGCGATAGGCCCTGATAAGGTTCTCTTATTACAATAAGGAATAGTTTCTGATTGTGGTAAGATCAACAGTAAAAATTATGAACAGTAAAAAACAATTATGAACAGTAAATGTCGTGTGTCAATAATGGAATTTATGAACAGTAAGTCGATTTATATTTCATAATACCTTACTGTGTCGAGATGGAGGAAGAACCTAGAGAGAATAGAAAAGAGGATGAAAACAAGAAGTATTCGAAAGTTTAACATCCAGAGCGTGTGTTCTATAGCTGTGAAGCTCCTCACAAGGATTTCTTACTTCGATCCGACCAGCCACAATCTTGTTTCTCTGCCTCCAAATTTCTCGGCCGCTCTAAACGGGGTGGCCTTATGGTCTAAAATAAATTGAGCATTACGGAATGTCAACCATCACAGCAGATAGGTTGATCGAAATCCAAACTTGGTGCAATTACTCCCACGCGTCTTAGTTGAACAACTACGTGGAACTAGTCTGTTCGTTCATACCCTCCGCCCACGCCGAACACAACTATTTCCACCTCAACAAAGTCTAGCATACGTTTGGTCGATGCTCTGGTTCATCTTCTCGTAATGGTTCCCGCTTGTGCCATTGTTGTGTAGAATTCGTTGCGCGTGGCACCGGGTGAGGATAATGGCCATTAAAGTATTACATTTATATTGAACATGAATCTAAGTGACTTTGTTCAATGATGGCTTGAAATATATATATCGGCTAGGGTAAAAATCAAACAACCATTATAAAATTAAATATTATAAATTAAATTAATTTTTTTTTAATATTTTAAATGTATTTATTTACACTATAATTTATTAATCGATATTGAATCTGACATCGATAAAAAAATTTATTATCATATTAATTAAATTTGAAATGAAAAACTAACTCGTATCCTTCAAACTGCTAAAACCTGCAGAGCATATTCGTTGGCCAGCTAAGGAAAAATGGTTAAATTCATGTGGAGCAGAATTCGTTTCATGTGGCACTGCGTGAGGATAATGGCTCCAGCCTGCGTAGTGTCTACCAGCCACATGGCACTATTAACATACATGCCAATACATGGATGATTCATTTTCCGGTGGGTTCCATACTTCCGATTGTTGTAGGCTCCAACGCTGCTCCCGTTGGAAGATGGATGGACATCGATATTTATTATTATTTGCAGAGATGGCTGCCTCCATACAAATCCCATGATTAAACCCGATACGTTAAGCTAACCACATGCCATGCGGTTTCCACCATAGAGCTTTCTCGCCCGAAACATGTCGTTATTTCGCTCTAATCCCTCATACCCTCATAAGTGGATATAAATAAGAGGTAGAGTAAATTTTTAATGATAATTTGGTAAAAAATTAATTTAATTAGGGTTTAAAAACTTGATATAGACATGCAAGGAGGTTATGGCTTTTAATTTCATTCATCGATTGAGTGGCGACGACTAGAATATACCGGCATCTTTCAATCTAGACCATCGAAAGAAAAATATTAATTAGAAAAAGGATTAAAGTAGCCAATTCCAACAGGGGGTTACACCTATCGGTGTAATTATATTTTTCATATTTCTTCACCCGTGGATTTTCATAAGGGTTTGTGTTGAAGATTTTCATTCTAAGTTTGTTTTTGTTTTCATCACCTTTATTCAAAGATTTCGAATTTAATTTCAATATTGAAGATAATAGTAAATCATGTTGGTTTTCACTTTTAAATGTATTATTCTACAAGTTAAGCTCGCAATTTTGAGGATTTTATTTCATTGCAACGTTATATGGAAAATTTTGTTTTCAATTTTCGGGGAAGAAGTCACTAAATGTAATCCAAAGATACTTTTCCATTTTTAACTTTTGGATAGAAGTGACTTGATTATTTATTTTCTATTCAAACAAATCAATATGTATCTACTCTTTTACGATGTGAATGTGTCATTATTTATCATAAACAACATTATAGCTTGCAGGCAACAACTACTCAGCATTAAAATTCAACATTTTGGATAAATTATCACTACCGACTAGCATTTTGAATGGCTCTCCCAGGACTTCAATTGTAGACAATGTATATTTAATAGCTACAAGGGTAGACTTGAACCATCGACCTGTTTGAGTACATTGAAAATAAATGAAAAATACAGTAAATTTTATATTTAATGAATTAGCATGGTGCACAATTGTAGTAATAATAATCAGTTATTGTGGAGTAGGTACTTAAGTACATGGATAATATATGAAAAATACGGTAAATTTTATATTTAATGAATGATCATGGTGCACAATTGTAGTAATAATAATATGTTATTTTAGAGTAGGTAGGAATACTGTTAACATGTCAACAAGTTCCTTTCAAGGCGAAGACGTGGAGGATCGTTGATGAGCTGAATGTCCTTGTATAGTGAACTCTAAGAGTAGAAATAACTATGAAAAAAAGGAAATGGAGAGTGGTAAGGTTTTGATGATGGCATCCCACTCCCATTTTGTGGCCACGATCCCTGGTTTTCTTGCTGGTGCAGTGATGGAACTCAATGGAGCGCATAAAGGTCACAGGATTGAGTTGCATGAGCCCGATGCCTTCTTATCTTTTGAGCACCACCAACCCTGCAATATCGTCGTCTTTTACGAAACAAATTTTCTTCCCAAGCATTCCAGCTAATCCAGTCCAGCACATATCACGACATTTATTTTTGTTCAATGTGGTCATTTTAAACCCTCGGTTGCCCTTCCCTGCCACTGTGTTCTTACGAGAGCACACTGGGAAACAATTTTTCGAGGAAAAAAACTGATAACTGGTTGGAAATTGGATCTTCCTTGGATCTTCTATCCTTCTGGCAAGGGATAGAAGGGAAGCTACGGAGCAAGGACTTCGCAGGTTTGAGTCTCTGGCATAAAATTTTGATCAGGTAATGGTGATTGGCACATTTCTGACTGAAGGACAAATCAATGGAAAAAGTGTTAATTGGCTAGAAGGGTGAAATTCAAGCCCATTCAAAAGTGTTAATCAAAAGGGAGTAGTTTACCCAAGCAGTAAAATTTCTTGGAAAGTACTGCCTGTCGGAAAAGATTATGTTTCCTCAACATTTGAACCCATCCATCCTCTGACTATCCTTCCACCCTCCGACGACGTCTTCCTCCCACGTTTATTGACTTATGTTCCCGTTTTGTTAAGAATTAGTGTCCTTCATGTTCTGTGATAACCCACCACCATACATGATGCATCATGCATAATCAACCATGGATTTTCAAATTGAATGCGGGATAGTGAAATTTTGAAATTTTGAAAAAGACAAAGTCTGCTTTTCAGAAGAGGAGGTCGCAACCATCTTGTAGAAGCTCTCCAAATATTTCTTCTAGGATCCTATCCATGGTCAATCTTCGGCAATCTCCACCATTTGATATTTTTGGTTCACAGCGCTCTTAAAGGACTCGCGGACAAATATGGCCCCATTTTGTATCTGTGCTTCGGCTTTGTCCTGACATTGGTTGTTTCTTCATCTGAGATGGCCAAACATTTTTTTTTAAATCATTATTTGATATTTCCCCGCCAACATCCATCATTGGCAAGAAAATATTTCTCCTTCAAAGAAGATATTGCCTTCGCTCCTTATGGAGATCACAGGAGGAAAATGATAAAAAATTGTGTTAGAACTACCCACTGCTAAAAGAATCAAGTCCTTCAAACATGTGTTAGAGGAAATTTTTTTTTTGATGATTAGCTCAATTTAGGAGAACAGTGAGAGCAGAATAAATCCTATGAATGTTAGCAAGTCCTTATATGTTGCCCTTCCCTTCCGAATATAGTATGGTGAATAATAGCTAGAAAGAAATTTTATGCTAATGAATTGGGTGCTGATGGAAAAGGATATGGTGCTAAAGGTGTCTGCCGCGGTCCGAAGTTTCAACATCGAAGACTTCATGGGAAACGCGTAGGTTATTTTAATTAATTGGTTTTTATTTTAAATAAATTTGAATGTATTTAAATGACTACACATTAGTTGTAGAATAGTGTACTCACTAGAATTTTGGTTTGTGAATTTTTTTTTGTAGAATAGTGTACTCATTAGAATTTTGGTTTGTGAATTTATTTTTTCGTGACAGGTAAATTTGTAGTAATACCTGCAAATCTGTAATAATGCATAATATTAAATAGATTCTAGAACTTGAGTTTCTCTATTCCATTTATTATAAGATTTATATCTCTTTCTTGGGGAGCAAGTAGTTAAAGTTCTACCATGAATCAGCTAGCCCTACCTTGCACCTAATATGTAATAGTTTAATAGTTTTTTGTGATATTGAATTGTTTAAAGAATTATCTATTCATTGTATCAGACTGACTTCCAACTTCTAGAATTGATTTAGTTTTATTTTCTTGCACAATCAACCATGTTTCACAAGTTACCACATAGAAGCATTTATTTACAAAGTCAGAACATAGAAGCACTTAACATAAATATAATTGTAGATTTGCATATATATATATATATATAGATCCAACACAATTGTTGAAAAATATAGAGTTTTATATTTATTCAGCAGTTGACTTTGAATGTATATTTATTTAGGAGGTTTTTGCGATGATATTTATAGTTGTAGGTTATAATGTTTTAGTATTATGTTTAGTTAAATTAAATTTTATTTAAAGTGAAATTATTTATAGTGTGTTTAATTATTGTTTTATATTAAAAATCATATTATTAATTATTAAAATGAAAAAAAAATAAAAAATTAATTTAGGAATATAGATAGGTTAAAAAGGTATTTTAATAAAATTTTATCATAGTTAATATTATTTTTAAAAGTTATATTTTAATTTTATATAGGACAATGGTATATTTTGAATGGATAAACAATCTCATATTGAAATTAATTTTGAAATTTTTATAAATTAATTAAACTAATTGTAAGTTTCATATTGAAACTAGACGTTAATCTCAAATTCTCTTTACCATTGCCTTGTGTTTTACTCATATAATATGAGTATCATTATATATTGACTGTGAAACTTTAAATTAATTGAGAATTTCACACTGAAAGTAATTGTGAACCTAATATTAAAATTAGTTGTTAATATCAAATGGTTGCTACCATTATCTTAGGTTTTACTTCTATCCATATAAAGATTTCTTTGATTGGAATAACACACATTCTCTCCTTTTTACAACAAATCCATTTGGCTATTTCAGGAAGATTTAATCCTTAAGTTCATTGTTAAGAAATGTCTTCTTGACATCTATTTTGTTTTCTTCCAAACCATTGACACAACTCTTTCAAACCATCAACACCTATTAGTGCTAACAACAACATAATAGAGGTCTCCCAGGCCACTATATATAACGTCAACCACTAGATATAACGTCTCATCGTAATCGTCTACCTTCTCTTGAAAGTATTATTGTTCTACCAAATAAGCTCTATAATTCTCCGGATAAATATTTGCATTTTAATTCCCCTTGAATTTCCATTTGAATCCAACTTCCAACCTTAATTTAGGAAAATCTCATAATGGTGATGTTTCAAGGCCTTCATTCTTCCTCCGTGGTTTTCTTCTTATGAAGGGGCCCATCACCATTAAGAGCCTCTTTGGTATTTATTTGGCTCATCAACTATGAAAAATAAAATAACTAGAATATTTTGGCTCACAGTCATGTATGTCAATGTTCTTTTGGTCATGTAGATTCCTCCTCAAACATTTCCCTTCTTTAAGTTACTTATGTTTAAGGTGAAATTTTTCATAAAATGCTAATGAAATATTATTTTTACACTAATTTCCACTTTCTTCCATTGGAATTTAAAATCTAAGTTCACTAATAAACATTCAACTTGAACTTTGGTGAAATATTGAAAATTTGGAATTGCTACATATATGCATTTCTATTGATATTCTTCACATTGATCCATACACATTTTTCCTCCTTAAAATTCACATTCCAACTATGGGTATGTCAACACTTAGGCTTGTGAGTGTAATCCTCGCACCCAAAAACCTTAAGATGTGAAATAGAGGGATTTTATGCATTTCAAGCCTATTTCATTGTCTTGTTACCCTAAACTAAACCACATATTATACTAGTCAAATAGTTCACTCTAGTAGCCACAACCCAACATCTATTTCTCAAAATAACATTTACTTTTATATTACATGGCTTCTCTATAAATTTGTTATTCACCTTCTTAATGACATAATTTTCTTAGGAATATGATGATCATCTACTTTTTAATGCCTTGAGATTACCAAAACTACATTTGAACCCTTAGATCAATACTCACTAACGTTGCCACTTCTCAAGGATTTCACCCTCGTTTCACTTTCGCTTTAAACAAAGAAACAAATATGTTAAAAGATTTATTTCTCATAAATTAAAGCCTCGACCTACATGAGAAAGTCCTCTAATTGGGGCTACCACCATGTATATATTTAAATTCACCAAACTTAAGCACCTCTTGATATTTTTGTCACTCTAAGGAAAAATAAACCCTCTTCTCATTTTTAAGCACACGTATTTCTCAAAAAATTAAAAAATGTCCTTCATATCACTAACTACATGGTTAACATAGCTAGTTCTACTGATGATATGTTCTCTTCATGAAGATGTTGAATCTATGATTGCAACAAGATCATTATTGATTCCTTCAATTATGTCATTATTTTTCCAATTTTGATTTGATGTTGCATTCTAACTACCCATAACTTGAGTAGTCACATCCAAATTCTACAAATTTGCAAGGTAAACACCATTGGCCAAAATCATAGTCCTTAATATGAGTGTATAACCTCACATATAGAGAATATTGTATTATCACTTATGTCAATGGTTTTAATTATTGAATATAACCTCCATCCAAATTCTGGCACATGCTGCACATTGGGTAACTAATTCATGGATCCATGTTTGTATTATATTTTTACATTACAATGTCTAAAAATTATAGCTTCATAATATATGTAGCCTTGAAGATGTTAATCCAATCTAGTAACTGTGAGTTGTAGCTCATCTCACATCAATGAGATTTCTTCCATGCTTTTATTTATTCATGTGCCAATTTATATATATGGTGTACATACTAATTGATCATCCCCTTTTGTGCTCAACAACTCCAATCAAATTAACTAACCATCAATTTTCATTTAAATAAAAATATTATTGTAATATATTATTAATGTGGTTTATATGCATACATATATATATATACAAAGTCGGTTATGGTATTATATATTCCAAAAAATAAAGTGGAGCATGCTTCAGTTACATATGAGGCTGGAGAGAAGCATGCTAAGGGAGAAGATAGTGAGAGCGTAATCTCAGGTACCTTTGGCAATGTTTCCGAAATTTCCAGATTTGCTACCACATTTTTGGCACACTCCCTTACGAACTGAGGGAGAAAAAAAATACATTTACTTAACATAACTTGAGAAAACTAGACTATGCTGGGTAGATTGACAAAAATTCAGACTGAGGTCTCTGCTTGCTGAACTAGTAGTTAGAATTATCTCCTTCCTATTTCAAAGTAGTACTCTTGAAGTAGTTGATTGTCCCTTCTAGGTGACTACACTTGTCATTAAGAGATTCAAAATTCACTTTTTGTCCCTCAAACTGCCTCTTCAAAGTTGAGTTTTCAAATGTTGCATGAGTATTCAGATCAAGGTTTATCTCTTTTTCATTGTCCATCGGGAGATTGAAAGCTCTACATGTAGCACATCTCTCATTTTCGGAGTCGTTATATGTTGGGGACACGTCCATAACTGAGCGGTCATCTGTTGTTTTGAGATCATTAATGAGGTTCGATGTAGTTGGCTTCTCCTCTAGAATGTCTATGCTGGATGAGAGTGTTGAATTGATTCTATTAATATTCAAAATAATAGGAAAAAAGGTAGGCTACCCATTCGGGGACCTCCAATCTAAAAAGGAGGGAGGATACAAACGAAAGGGAAGCTTAAAGGGTGCAAATTGCTTGACTGGGGGAATGGGGGGGAAGGATAGGAAAAGGAGGCTCGCGTAGAAATCACAAAGAGGCAGAGAGGCATAGCTTTATTTTCACAAAGAAAGGAGAGTGCGCAATGAATTCTATGTGTGCACTGAGGGAGGATAGTGGAGGCTCATAAAAGGTATAATGTGCATGAAGGGGAGCCAAGCTATGGAGTGGTAAATTTGATGGGAGAAGAAAGGATAAAGAGGATGGTTAGGGAGCTCGGATAGACATAGTTTAAGAAGCTTACAGAGGGCTGCAAACATAACAAAGGAAGAACAGAGGGTGAAATAAGGATGGAAAGTCCAGAGAGAGTGAGGGAGGAAGGTCGCATCGAAGAGAAACAACAATAGGGGATAACGGAAGAAGAGGAGTTGGATAGGATGATTGGTATTCAGAAATATCCAAAGCCTAACCGACATGTGGATATCTTGCATGGAGAAATACAAATACTCTAGAACAAGCAGAGAATATTTCTCAGAGAGAGATATGTGTTGCAGATGTTTTTCATGGTTTTTTACATGTAAGAAGAGGCTACGGGATGGGTGTGAAGAAAACCTCTGTTGAAATTTTTGTTTACCCTTCTAGTCTGTCCACAACCACATTTTCATGGTCGTTTGCTATGCTATTATTTTCCCACAAGATGTGTTTGAAAGTAGCATGCCCCAAATCAACCAAATTTTTTCTTATTCTGTTTAGAATTTGGCCCATTCCTACATTTGGTGGATTTCTTTTGCTGATCATGGCTTAAACAATAATGGTTGAGTCTCCTATGATTATAGGGTCCTTAAAATCATTATTTTTTAGAATCTTGGTACCCATTAGCAAGCTATAGGCCTCGGCCCTGTTATTTGAGATCTCCCCCAATCCCCATTCACAAGTGAAAGAACTGTTCCCCCCAGATCAAAGAGAATTCCCCCGGCTCTAGCTCTTCTTGGATTTTTTTTGAGGTGTCATCGAAGAAGTGGCGGTGCTTGCTTTGATTTTCCTTCCATATTATAAATTCTTCCTTATTTAGTCTTGTTTTCCAGTTTTTTATGGGAGGTCTAGCATTGGGGTTTATTGTCCAGTTGCTTCTGACTATTGCGATGTTGATCCGGTTCCTTTATTCATGCTGAAGGAGATTTCCATTTATTGTTTTTAGTCATTTCATGTTAAGGAATTCGAAAGTGATAACCCATATCTTCGAGAGAACTCTTCCAATATTTGTAGGTTGGTCTTTGAAGATATGTTGATTTCTGGAAATCCATAGCTGCCAACAGAGAAGGGATAGAAGGCTTTCTCAATACCTTTCGATGGTAGGCTTGTTCTTAATAGAATATGGGTAATTTTTATTCCATTCAGTGTAAAATTCATTAAAGGTTTTTGAGAAGTTGAGCTCCATTTCCAAAGGGCTTACGAGATGCTTCCAACACTCTCTTGCAAAGGGGCAATCCAAGAAGAGGTGTTGGATGGATTCTTCTTCAGTTAGGCACATAGAGCACCTTTATGGCCTAGAGAATCCTTTTCTTTTGAGGTTGTTTGTTGTGAGAATTCTTACTTGTAGGAGATTCCAATTGAATACCTTGACTTTGTGGAGACTTTCTGCCTTCCATACTGATTTCCATGGAACCCAATCTTGTTCATTTTGTTGAGCATGGAGAATGAAATACCTTGATTTCACTGAGTAAGCTCCCCCACTCTAATTCCAAATAAAATATTCTTTAGCTTTGAGATTTGTAAGGGTTACTCCTTTAAGGCGTGTAACTAATAGATCCCATTGGCTTTTTAAGTTTTGGGGCAAGTTGGGAATATGCCAATGAATCCATCTTCTTAAATCCAGGAAGCATGGACAGAGTGAAATTGGCTCCTTCCCCATGATTCTATCTTCCAAAACCATGATAATTTTTTCATTTCCTGGAAGCTTTGAGGTGTGCTTGATGATGGTTGGTAATAATTTTTTGACAAGCTTCCAGACTTGCAAGCAAGGCCTGATAGGAATGCTTTCTTTCAGCATAATATTTCTATGGTAGTTCATATATTTTGAGATCAGAATTTGTTTCCACCGGCTATCATTTCTAGTGATCAATCTCCCAACAATATTTTCCCCAAGAGCAACATCCATGATTCTAGGTAGCCTTATGGATAATCTTCCCTTCTCGTAGGGCAAAATTACTTGTTCCCATTTGACCAAGCTGAACTTCTTCATCTCATTTTTCCCTCCCTGCCATAGAAATCCCCTTATTAATATTTCCATTTGTTTATGAATGTTGGATGGAGCCAGAATAGCTCCATATTGATAAATAGGAAGTGCTGAGATCATGGCTTTGATAAGGATCACCCTACCCACTATATTCAGCCACTGGATACCCTATCTTTGAATTTTTTCCTTCATCTTTTTAGTTTGGGTGCTCTATAGTTCAACCTTCAGGTTTTCCTTTGATATAGGGAGTCCTAGATAGAAGAAGTGGCCCAATTTGCTTGTATGGGTATCTCTAAAATATATGATATTCTTTGCATGGTGCATGAGGGAGCATACCAACCATATATTGTACATTTTGCATTGTTGAGGAGACCTCGCGATGCCTCCATGTATTTATCTAGTACTTTTTTGAACCTTCTGGTTATAATGCAAGAGGCCTCACCCATCAACGGAGTGTCATATACAAACAAAGTGTGCTTAATGCTTCTTACTCCGTCAGATATGTAGAAACCTCTAAAGTTACGGTCTCTCCTGCTCTTTTCCAAATCCTTGCTTAAGGAATCTACCATTATTATATATAATAAAGGAGAGAGGGGGCAACCTTGACTTAGCCCTCTGGAGCTCTGAAATAATTCAGTAGCCCTTTCGTTAATCAACGAGGCTATCCAAGGTCCCATAATGCAAGCACTGATCACTTCAATGATGTCATTTGAAAATCCAAGTTTATTTAAGAAAGATGTAAGGTAGGGAAATATTAGTCGGTCAAAGGAATTGGTCATATCCAAATTTATGATGATTCCCTGCTCTTTTTTCAACCTACTTGAGTGCAAAGCTTCCTATACGATCAGAACATTGTCTAGGATCTATCTGTTAGGTACGAAACCACCTTGATTTTCGAGATAATCTCAGGAAGAATTTTCTTTATTTGATTGGCTATTATCTTTGTTATAATTTTATAAGAATAATTGCACAAGGAAATAGGTCAGAATCTGCTGAAGGTGGAGGGCCTTGTGTCCTTCGAAATTAGCGCCAAATAGGATGATTTAGTAAAACCACCTAGCTTTTTCTCAGGAACACATTCCTTATCATTCTGATTAAGTCCGTTTTTATTATGTGCCAGTCATGCATGAAAAAAGCAATTGAGAAGCCATCCATCCCTAGAGCTTTATCCAGGTGAAGACTCCAAATAACCGCCTCTATTTCCTCTTCTCCTACTTAAATAAATTTTGTATTTTGAGCATCAGTAATCTTTTTAGAGACATGTTGTAGGAAAGATTCGAAATATGCACTTTCTCCATTTGTTGTTAAGAGGATTTTAAAGTGAATATGATATTATTTTTTTAATTATGTAGAGCCTCTGATTTCCTTTCCCTCTATTTGGATTTTTCCAATCTGATTTCTGGACCTTCTAATTTTCATAGAATTGTGAAAAAAGGTTGTATTTTTATCCCTTGATTTTAGTCATAGACTTCTCAATTTTAATCTCCCCACTTCCTCTTTTATCTGATTCTCTATAAATTTCCCAATAGAGGGCCCTTTCTTGTAGATGAATTTATTTGGATTCCTCCTCATTTCCTTAGCCTCTTGGAGTACCTCCATTTTTTTTAATAATTCAACCTTTCTTTTCTTTGTTTTTTTTCATTATCTTTGGCCCATGTTTTTAATTATTTTCTCAAATTTTTTAATTTGGTTTCCCACACATAATAGGGAGATCCTGAAACTCTTTGGGACAAAACTTCAGCAATTAGTTTTTTAAATTCCTCGTTGTTGTTCCACTTTGGACAATATCGAAATGGGATGGGGCCTTGATTTTCCAGCAACCCAAGAGAAAGTACCATCGGCTTGTGGTTTGAAGTTGTTGTATTGTTGATTTTTTACCTCAATGAGTTGTGTTTTGAGATGATGTTTTCCTGAACTAAAATATTGTCTAATATTTCCTTTATATTGTTGCTTCCTACTGTATTATTGATCCATGTATACTTGTCATTTTTGGGAGGTATGCCTATTAGCTTGTGCTTTTCCATTATGTTTTCCATGGCGTCCCTTGAGGGGTCAGAGTGGTAGACTCCACCAAATTTCTCTTCCACATTTAGGACTAGGTTGAGGTCCCCGCCCAAGATTATATTTCTTTTTTGGATCTCATTTAATGTATCTTTAACAATGTTCCAGCAATGTTCCTTTTCCCCAAAGTGGTTGGGGGCGTATATATTGACTATAGAGTATTTCTCATTGGTGGTTGTCTCTTTTAGATCTTTTCTAATCCAATGTTGTTCCTTTTTCTATTCTATTAGCTCCCATTTTACTTTTCTCCATAAGGTACAGATAGGCCCTGAGGCCCCTATTTCTTTTCGAGCTATTCCATCATAAATTTTAGGTTTTTGATCATTTTTTCAAAATCTTAGCATCTAGTTTTGGTCTCATGTAGGAGTAGTATATCTGGGGTTTCCCTTAGTAAAATATCTTTGTTTCATTTACTTTATGCGATGTCCCCAAACCACAACAATTACAAGAGACCAAAATCATTATTTATTTTGGTGGGAGGCTGAGGGAGCTTTCCCTCTTTGCTAGTGTTGGTTTTTCTCATTGTTCCCAAAGCTTTTCCTAAAGAATGAATCCATGGGTTGTTACGTGCCTAATGCCATTTATTTTTTTATTTCTTCATCTCTCAATTATTTGTTACTCTTTCTTCCTTGTTCCTTTTGGTGTTCTAAGGTATGTAGGGATTATTTTGATTGGTTCCTTGTAAATATTTTGTCAACTAAAGGACGAGGTGGACTGCGAGGAATAATAGGTGTGGAAGGGAAGAGGTTTGGGAGAGGGATGAGGTGAGGATGGAGGAATGGGAGATTATTGAAGGGGTCCAAAGGGTTTTGGGTTGATAAAGGATGTGGTATTGAGAGGAGGATTGGCAGGGGAGGGAGAGGAGGGTGGAGGAGAAGGAGGGGGAGAAAGAGGCCGGTTTGAGGAGGGGAGAGTTTGTTTGCTTGCTATTTTTGATTTTTTACTTGTACCCATTTCTCTTCTGGAGCTTCTAGGTCTTCAGTATATTGTTTTTTGGGCATCTATTAAAAAAATGACCATATTCATGACATACCTTGCATTTGAATGATATCTTCTTGTAATCGAGTTGTTGTATGTGCGTCCATTGATCTACTTTGATCTTCACTATCTCTAGTAAGCCTTTCTCTAGGTCAACTTTGACGCATATCCTTGCACAAGAGTGCATGTTCTCCTTTGGCTTGCATATGTCAATATACTTCCCGACTGCATTCCCAATGGCCTTGACTGACTCATCACCCCAGCAATAGAGGGGGATATGGGGGATTCTGACCCAAATTAGCACTGCATTTAGGACATCCATTTCAGAGTCGAAATCTAGGATCCATCTGTTTAAATAAAGGCCTCACATGTGGACGAAGTAAGGGTTGTTTCTGAAGATTAGATATTGATCTTCCTTTGTTTCAAAATGAAAAGTATAATACCCTCTTCCATAGAATCTTCTAGAGATTTTTTTGTTTATTGAGGAGGACCAGTTCCTCTTGACCCATTTCTAAACCAAGCGAGGAGAAGGCCAGAGGCCGATGAATTGGCTGACCAAGCCTCGTTCAGAGAGAGACAAGGTCGCCCTACAGGGAAGAGATGGACAAAGAGAAATCTTTTGGATGTCATAAAGTTTCTTTACAAACTTCGATACTGATGGTCTAGTTCATGGAGGTCCAATGGCTGATATCAGGGATGAAAATGATTTTACATATTCGTTGTGATTATGTGGTTGAATTTCTTGGGGAGATTCCTTGACCTCTAGTGGATATGATGGTTCAATATTCTCAGTAAGAGGCCACACATATTGGAAACGGGGGCCGAGGGAAGCCCACAGGCCATGCCAAGAAGAGGCTTACTGGTTCTTACATCTGTTTCTCTCTCCTAGGTCAGCTCCTGGTCAATGTGAATTAATATTTGGCATATTTATTAATGTTGTATATATATATATTGTGATAAAAATAATCTATGAATTTTTTTGAAGTTTCACAATATCAAGTTTCACCTTCATGATGAGATATTTCTACTCTCTTATCAATAATTGAATGTCTATATTCCATTTATCTTATATTTTTTATTGACAATAATGTCATGTATTCTAAAAATATATATTCTTAATCTCTCACTTAAGTTGTCTCCATTTCCATTATTTCTTTGAATTTCCATTATTTTTGAAAATTATTCAACCAAATTTTATAGTATAATTTTTTTTTACCTAATAATTCGTAGAAATTCTATATAGAGGCTATATAAAACCATTAGAAGTTTGAATGTTTTTATAAAAATGTTGCCAAACATTGTATAGTTTGCATGCTAGGGACTAGCAGTATTTTCCAAGGTTCTTAAAGTCTTAGATAAATTTCTATCCTTACAATTTTCCCTCACTAAGAAATATAAATCTAGTGTGAGATATACAAATAAATGCAGGAAGCAACAATATTTGATTTAATAAAATTGTAATCAAATGGTTTGCAAGAAAAAATAATGCAAAGATCAAAACTCATGTCAGATAAGAAACATTCTATTGTTGGTATTGTTAGTTATGATAAAAGCATCTACCTATGTTAAGCTTATTTTTTAGTGATGTTTCTTTGTGATAAAATTCTAGATAAGGTTAAAAAGGTTTTTAGTGGTCACGGCTTGATCATGTTTGTGTTAGTTCTCGGTGCTAGCCATAGTCGACACCTGTGGCTTGCTCCAAATATTTTCTAGGTCTTTGGGCATCCCAATCCTCTCTTTTAATTTTCATGCCAAACAAATTTGTGTTATGCTTAAATTTTAATCACTCTGGAATGCAAAGCTCTCATATCTATGCTCTCATGTATAATCATGCTCTTTGTGTAAATTTTTGGTTTTTATTTGTTAATATGTTGAAGAGGGATACTTTTAATCTCAATACACTCACTCTATCTTACTAGTATGGTGCCCCGACTTGTAACACAAAGCTCTATGACTTGTAAAATTTTAATTCAGTAATAAAAAGACTAACTTCACACTTATTTTTGTATATATAAACCACATTAAATAATGAACTTCACAAAATTTAATAGATTATTTTTATACTAATATATATAAACCACATTAATAATATATTACATTTATATTTTTATTTAATTATTATTGAAGTGAAAAGTGTTGGTTAGTTAATTGGATTGGAGTTGTTGTGCACACAAGGGAAGGGTCAATCAATATGTACACCCTAGATATAAATTGGCACGTGAAGAAATAAAATTATGGAATAAATCTAACTGATGTGAGATGAGCTACAACTCACACTTACTAGATTGGATTAACATCTTCAAAGCTACATATATTATAAATTTTCTTTCACACAAAATAAATAAGATAGAACATGGTAAGTAGGAGTGGTGTCATGCACACAAATTTTAGCATTATAAATCTATAATTGTTAGACATTGTAATGTAAAAATATAATACAAACATGGATCCATGAAGTAGTTAGCCAATGTGCAACATGTGCAATAATTTGGATGAAAGTTATATTCAATAAGTCAAACCATTGACATGAATGTTAATACAATCTTCCCTATATGTGAGGTTATACACTAGTATTAAGGACTATGATTTTGGACAATGGTGTTCACCTTGTAACTTGGTAGAATTTGGATGTGATTGCTCAAGTTATGGGTAGTTAAAATGCAACATAAATCAAATTGGAAAAATAATGACATAATTGAAGGAATCAATAATAAATCATAGATTTGACATCTTCATGAAGAGAACGTATAATCAGTAGAACTAGGTATGTTAACCATGGAATTAGTGATATGAAGGATTTTTATTTTATTTTTTAAGAAATATGTCTGCTTAGAAATGAGAAGAGGGTTTATTTTTCCTTAGAGTGACAAAAATATCAAGAGGTGTTTGAGTTTGTTGAATTTAAATATATACATGGAGGTAGCCCTAATTAGAGGATTTTCTCATGTAATTCAAAGCTTTAATTTAAAATTTAAGCATAACACAAATTCGTTTGACATGGCAATTAAAACAGAGGATTGGGATGCTCAAAGACCTCGAAAATCTTTGGATCAAGCCACAAATGTCGACTATGGCTACCACTGAGAACTAACACAACTAGACCTAAGAATTGGGATACCCATAGTGGGAATGTGGTTTTTAAGGAGGAAAAACTTGTATGGATAAATGTGAATAATATCAATATAAAGGTATCTCCTCTAGCAATTCCAAATTTTCAATACTCCACCAAATTTCAAATTGAATATTTATTACTGAACTTAGATTTTAAAATTCCAATGGAAGAAAGTGGAAATCAGTGTAAAAATAACATTTCATTAGCATTTTATGAAAATTTTCACCTTAAACATAAGTAAAGTAATAAAGGGAAATGTTTGAAGAGGACTCTACATGACCAAAATGACATATAAGGCTATGAGCCAAAATATTTTAGTTATTTTATCTTTCATGGTTGATGGGCCAAAGAAATACTAAAGAGGAAATACTAAAGAGAATCTTAATGGTGATGGGCCCTTCATAAGAAGAAAACCATGGAAGAAGAATGAAGGCCTTGGAACATCACCATTACAAGATTTTCCTAAATGAAGATGGTCACTTGGATTCAAATGGGAATTGAAGAGGACATATAATGAAAATATTTACGGGGAGAATTATAGAGATTATTTTGTAGCACAATAATACTTTCAAGAGAAGTTATATGGTTATGATGAGATGTTATATCTAGTGGCCAGAGGGACCTATATTATGTTGTTGTAAGTACTAATAGTTGTTGGTAACATTAATAGGTGTCGATGGTTTGGAAGAAAATAAAATAGATGTGAAGAAGACATTTCTTAGCAATGAACTTAAGGATTGAATCTTCTCGAAATAGCCAAATGGATTTGTTGTAAAAAGGAGAGAATGTGTGTTGTGCAAATCAAAGAAATCTTTATATGGATAGAAGAAAAACCTAAGATAATGGTAGGAACCATTTGATATTAACAACTAATTTCAATATTAGGTTCACAATTACTTTCAGTGTGAGATTCTAAATTAATTTAAAGTTTCACAGTCAATACATCATGATACTGATATGATATGAGTAAAACCCAAGGCATTGGTAAAGACAATTTGAGATTCACATCTACTTTCAATATGAAATTTACAATTAATTTAATTAGTTTATAAAAATTTTAGAATTAATTTCAATATGAGATTACTTATCCATTAAAAATATATCATTGTCCTATATCAGATTACAATATTATTAAATATTATAAAATTTTATTAAAATACATTTTTAACCTATCTATATTGGTAAATTATTTTTTTTCCATTTTAATAATTAATAATAATATTTTTAATATAAAAAAAAATTAAAAACACTATAAATAATTTAACTTTAAATAAAAATAATTTAACTAAAATAATACTAAAACATTATAACTTACAACTATAAAGGTCATCACAAAAACATCCTAAATAAATATACATTCAAAGTCAAGTGCTGAACAAATATACAACTCTATATTATTCAACAATTGTGCTGGATATATATATATATATATATATATATATATATATATATAACTTACAACTATAAAGTTCATCGCAACAACATCCTAAATAAATATACATTCAAAGTCAAGTGCTGAATAAATATACAACTCTATATTATTCAACAATTGTGTTGGATATATATGTTTGTGCGTGTGTGTGTGTGTCTGTGTGTGTGTATCATCTGCAAAGCTACAATTATATTTATGTTAAGTCAGTGCTTCTATGTTGTAACTATATAAATAAAAGCTTCTATGTGGTAACTTGTGAAATATGGTTGATTGTGTAGGAAAATAAAACCAAATCAATTCTAGAAGTTGGAAGTTAGTCTCATACAATAAATAAATATTTTTTTGAATGATTCAATATCGCATAAAACTATTAAACTATTACATACTAGGTGCAAGCTAGCGCTGGCTTATTCATGGTAGAATTTTGACTAACTTGCTCACCAAGAAAGAGATATAAGTATTCTAATAAATGGAATAGAGCAACTCAAGTTCTAGAATCTGATGTAGGAGCATCCGGACTTAGGCAGCAACGTGAATGGATTTTCACATGTTGTGGCTAATATGAGGAAAAATTCATTTTCTAAGTGGTCAAACCAAAATTTATAAGAGGGTTGGATCTCTCAAATATGCATTTAATTAAAATTTGTAATAATTCATACAGTTGCATTATGATTAGAATAGAAAGTGAGTGTTAGCATAGGTGTGCATTAAGGCTTCTAAATAGGGATTAGAATGATAAAAATAAATATTGAGTTGTTACATCTGACCCATAAAAGAAGGAACCAGAAATGTAATGACTAATATAGATAGCGAGGGAATGAGACAATAGAGATATTTATTGGGTTTTTGGGGACAGAGTGAGAGAGAGGTCAAAAACTGGATAATCAAGCTAGGAAGGGAGAGACCCTGTGATTTCATTCTTTTATATAAATTGATTGAAGTGTGTTGTGAAAAATCGTGCTTTCTGAGTGTTACATTGTATCAAAAATCATTGGATTCGGTTTTTATATATGTTGGCACTTTAAATTAATTTCTTGTGATTGTAATTGTGTTGACCATGAGGGTTTGTAATTGTGTTAATCATGAATATCTTACAGATTCATACAGAAAGTAAGTACTTTAATTTTGTTATGATCAATTTATCAAAAGAGTCAAACTGGTGTGTGATCAAACCTCGTTCCATTTATAAATTGGGTATTAAACTTTGAAAGCGGTTTTGAAAACCGTGAATCATTTATCACACAGCCTTTTGATGGTTAGTGGTAAATGGTTGAGTCTATGAAATACATCCAAGCGAGTGACACGTATTGATGGGCAGACGTACTAAAACCACTTTTATCGCACGCCTTCAAAAAATTTAAAGATCGGGTTAGTTTATTTGCAATAACCATTGGATCAGATAGATAAGGAGAGGCATGTGCGAAGACCATCCGATTCTCAAGGATTGGTTTCTTCGGTGATGATGTGTGAAGGACAAGATTAGAAAAGTGAAAGAGTTGACCTTGTTTTATTATTCATATTAATGGTTTCACTTTTATGAATCGGGCACACACTATATTGTTCTGAACTCTTATGATTATATATTTTGATTGAAAATTAAAAGTATTTAAAGGATTCCTCCGCCAGTGTTGAAGATAATTTCGTGAGAAATTTATATAAATCTACGTTTTTGAGGTCCTCTGGCATCATTTGGTATTATAGCTAGATTGCAGGTTGTGTTGTTTTACAAAATTCCACCACGAAGAGGCGCAGGATTAGGCCGGGGAAAACCTGCAGCCAATGCAGTTATGCTGGAAGAAGTACAACATCTTTGAACATGGATGGAAGCTATGAAAATAGCCCAAAGACGAGCACCTAATGAAGGAGGCACAAATGATGCTGAGGAAGAATCTGAAGAAGAAGAAGAACAAGATAATGAAGTAGCTAAAGTGTTGAAGATGTTGGTGAAGGCAACTAGAATACCAAAGGTGGATATACCTATGTATGAGGGAAATTTCAATGTAGAAGCTTTAATGGACTGCATCAGTTCATTAGATACATATTTTGACTTTGGAGAAGTTGAAGACAAAATAAAAGTGAAGATTGCAGCTACCAAATTAAAAAGCCATGCAACTATTTGGTGGGAAGAATTACAGCTCTCCAAAGAGAGAAAAGGAAAACCCAAAATCAAACAATGGGACAAGATGGTGAGAAAATTAAAAGGTAAATTCATTCCCAAGGATTATCAATTAAATATTTTTAAGCAATTACAAAATTTGAAGAAAAAATGAATGACAGTGAAAGAATATACAAAGGAGTTCTATAAATTTAATATTAGAGCTAGACGTGTAGAGGATGATGTGGAGAAAGTAGCCAAGTATATAAATGGTCTGAGGTATGATATTCAGGATGAAATAAGTTTACTAAATCTAAACACAATTGAGGATGCTTATCAGGCAGCCTTGAAAGCAGAAAAGAAGATACAGAAGAAGAAAAACCAGAAGAACCGAGGTAAGGGTTCCGTGAGAGGCAGGGGAGCATTTAAACCCAGATTTCAGCACTCCCAAAATGAATTAGGAGGCTCAAGTAGCAGATCACTACAGAGAGGAGAATTTGGTTGAGGAAGGTTTGTACCCAGGGTTATAGGTCAAGGAAGAGAAATTCGATGCTATACATGTGGTGAATGGGGACATGGGTCATGGGACTGTCCCCATAATAAATCAACAACTCACAGAAATGTAAATTTTGCTGAAACAAAGGAGAATATTCCTCAAGATAAAGGAAAAGAAGAACCACTAGAAGCAGGAGAATATTTGTTATTGAAAAGGGTATTTATTAAAGCAGAAAATGAAGCAGAAGATCCAGCTCAGAGAAAGAATCTATTCAGAACAATGTGCAAGTCTAAAGGTAAATGTTGAAAAATGGTAATTGACAGTGGTAGTACTGACAATCTTGTTTCTATAGAAATGATAGACAAGTTGGGATTAGAAAAGACAGTACACCCTACTCCATATAAGGTATCATGGTTGCAAAAAGGACATCAGATTATTGTGACAGAACAATGTAAGGTAGAGATCTAGATAGGCACTTACAAGGATGTTATATTATGTGATGTAATGCCAATGGATGTATGTCACATATTGTGGGGAAGACCTTGGAAGTTTGATCAGAAAGCCATACATGATGGCAAAAGAAACACTTATACCCTGGAGAAGGATGGAAACAAACACACACTGCTACCATTGGAGGATGAAGATGACAAAGGAACATCAGGAAATAGTGTTATGCTGATGAGTGGAAAAGAGCTGTTGCAAGAAATTTGAAAAATATGAAGAAATACATTTTGTTGTCATAGGGAAACCTATAGTAATTTTGACTTCCAAAAACTTAGATTACTTATCTGAATAAATCAAAACTTTTTTGGATGATTTTGCTGATATTATTGTGGATGAGTTGCCAAATGGATTACCACCAATCAGGAGTATTAGTCATCACATTGATCTAATACCTGGAACAAGTTTTTTGAATAAATCAACATATAGATTAAACCCTTAGAAAATGCAGAAGTTGGAAGACAAGTGCAGGAGTTGATGGATAAAGGGTTGGTAAGAGAAAGCCTTAGTCCATGTGCCGTACCAACAGTACTCAGTCCAAAGAAAGGAAGAGAATGGCGCATGTGCAAATATTCCAAAGCCATAAATAAAATCACCATCAGGTATCATTTTCCTTTACCACGAATGGATTATTTAATGTATTTTTTGAGTGGATCAAGATATTTTACTAAGAGATATTTGAAGATTGGTTATCATCAGATAAAAATCAGAGAATGGGATGAATGGAAGACTGCATTCAAAACAAAAAGTGGATTGTATAAGTGGTTAGTGATGCCTTTTGCAGTCACTAATGCACCCAACACATTCATGAGATTGATGAATGAAGTATTGAAAGAATATGCAGGAAAATTTGTAATTGTTTATCTTGATGATATTTTAATTTACAGTCGAAGTAAAGAAGAGCATCTGGAACATCTAAAATTGGTTCTGAAAACTTTGCATAAAGAGTAATAATTAATAAATCTAAAGAAATGCAATTTTATGAAAGAAGAGTTAATTTAGTTGGGGTTCATAGTTTCTAACGAAGGTCTGAAAATGGATCCAGAGAAATTCTAAGCCATTTAGAACTCGCCAACTCCTAGAAACATATTTGAGGTAAGAAGCTTTCATGGTCTTGCAAGTTTTTATAGAAAATTTATCTGAAGTTTTAGTCAGATTTTTGCACTGATTATTGAAACAATTAAAGAGACAAATCATCCATTTAAGTGGACAGAAGTAGCAGACCTAAATTTTAGGTTACTAAAGAAGAAAATAACAGAAAAACCAGTTTTAGCTTTGCTTGATTTTGAAAAAGTTTTTCAAGTTGAAACTGATGCTAGTGGAGTTTCAATCAAAGTAGCTTTAAGTCAGGAACAAAGAACAATAGCATATTTTAGTGAGTAATTGAATGAAGCTAAGAATAAATATTCCTCTTATGACAAAGAATTTTATGCTATTGTGCAAGCTTTAAAAAAATTATGACATTATCTACTGCCCAAAGAGTTTGTATTATATTCTGACAATCATGCATTATAGTTCATAAATAACCAACCAAAGTTGAATCAGAAACAGGCCAAGTGGGTAGAGTTTTTACAGAGTTTAACCTTTGTAATTAAGCATACAAGTGGTAAGTTGAACAAAGTTGTTTATGCTTTGAGCAGGGTAAATTTTATTTTGCAAGAATTAAAAGCTAGTGTTCTGGGATTTGAAGAAATAGTTGTCATGTATAAAGATGATTCATAATTTAAAGCTATTTATGTAGTTGTACAAAATCCTACAGTTCATAATAGAAACCAGTGGTTGGATTGTCTTATCCAAGGAGGTTAGCTATTCAAAAGTAACAAATTGTGTATTACCAAGTGTTCTATGAGGGAAAACATAATTAAGGAGAAACACAGTGGAGGCTTGTCCGAACACTTTGGACAAGACAATAATTTTTCTCAAGTAAATTCTTTTTATTACTAGCCAAAGATGCAAACTGATGTTAAGAAATTCATTGAGAAGTGCAGGATCTATCAGCATGCTAAGGAAGAATCCAAAATACAGGATTGTACCAGCCATTACCAATACCAAACCGATCATGGGATGCAGTTAGTATGGATTTCGTTTCGAGTTTGCCAAAAACTCAAAATGGAAATGATTACATTTATGTTGTGGTGGATAGGTTTTCTAAAATGGCTCATTTCATTGCTTGTAAAAAGACTAGTGATGCAACACATATTGCTAATATGTTTTTTCAGAAGTTGTAAGGTTACATGGATTTCCTATAAGTATTGTGTCTGACAAGGATACAAAGTTTGTTCGGCATTTCTGGATAACTCTTTGGAAGAAACTAGGTACCAACCTTAGTTTCAGTTCAACATATCACCCTCAAACAGATGGGTAGACAGAGGTAGTAAATAGAAGCCTGGGAAACATATTGAGGAGTTTAGTGTATAAAAATCCTAAGCAATGGGATTTAGCACTTGCTTAGGTTGAGTTTGCTTATAATGATACTCCAAATCAGAGTACTGGTTTTAGCCCATTCCAGATTTTTTTTGGGATGAATCCAAGAGGTGTGTATGAGCTTAGGAATTTGGGCAAACAAGAGGTAAGAAGTATGAAGGCTGAAGGATTTGCAAAGTAGATGCAGAAACTACAGGAAGATGTTAAAAACATATTGTAGGAAAGCAGTGGAAAATACAAACAGAGAGTTGATATGAAGAGGAAAGAGAAGGAATTTCAAGTAGGAGATCTAGTCATGGTTTATCGGAGAAAATAAAGATTTCCTATTAAAACTTACAATAAGTTAAAGATGAAGAATATAGGACCATGTAAAATTTTGAGGAAATTTTCTTAAAATGCATATGAAATAGAATTTCCAGAAGGGATTGGAATATCACCCATATTTAATGTTGTATTTTTGTACCCATACAGAGGAACATAGGAGGAGCTACAAGAAGATTCTACAGCAGAAGAAAATAAGACTTTAAATTGAGAAGACCAGATGCCAAATAATGTCAAGAAAGAGGTAGAAGTTTTTCTAGAGAAAAGAATATCCAAAAAAAAACAGAGGACAGATTTATTTTCAGTATTTAGTGAAATGGAAGGGACATGCACTGGAGGATGCCAGTTGGTTAACAGCAGCAGAATTACAAACGTATGGAGTAAATCCTGAAAGTTTGATAAATGATTATTTTCTTCCCCGGGAGTCTAATGCAGGAGCATCCAGACTTAGCTAGCAATGTCAATGGATTTTCACATGTTGTGGCTAATATGAGGAAAATTTCATTTTCTAAGTGGCCAAACCAAAATTTACTGAGAGGTTTGGATCTCTCAAATCTGCATTTAATTAAAATTTGTAATAATTCATACAATTGTATTATGATTAGAATAGAAAGTGAGTGTTAGCATAGGTTTGCATGAAGGCTCCGGAATAGGGATTAGAATGATAAAAATAAAAATTGAGTTGTTACATCTGATCCATAAAAGAAGGAACCAGAAATGTAATGACTAATATAGATTTCGAGAGAATGAGACAATAAAGATATATATTGGGTTTTTGGGGACAGAGTGAGACAAATGTCAAAAACTAGATAATTAAGCCAGGAAGGGTGAGACCCTATGATTTCATTTTTTTATAGAAATTGATTAAAGTGTGTTGTGAAAACCCATGTTTTTTGGGTGTTACATTTTATCGAAAATCATTGGAATCGGTTTTTTATATATGTTGGAACTGTAAATTCATTTCCTGTGATTGTAATTGCATTGATAGTGAGGGTTTGTAATTGTGTTAATCGTGAATATCTTACAGATTCATATAGAAATTAAGTACTTTAATTTTTTTATGATCAATTTATCAAAAGAGTCAAACTGGTGTGTGATCAAACCTCATTCCATTTAGAAATTCGGTATTAAACTTGGAAAGCGGTTTTGAAAACCCCAAATAGTTTATCGCACAGCCTTTTGATGGTTAGTGGTAAATATTTGAGTCTATGCAATACATCCCAGCAAGTGACACATATTGATGGGCCGATGTACTAAAACCACTTTTATTGCATGCCTTCAAAAGCTTTAAATATCGGGTTAGTTTATTTGCTATAGCCGTTGGATTGGATAGATAAGGAGAGGCGTGTGCGAAGATCGTTCGATTCTCAAAGGATTGATTTCTTCGGTGATGATGTGTGAAGGACGGGATAAGAACGGTCAAAGAGTTGACCTTGTTTTATTATTCATGTTAATGGTTCCACTTTTATGAATCGGGCACACACTATATTGTTCTAAACTCTTATGATTATATATTTTGATTGAAAATTAAAAGTATGTAAAGGATTCCTCCGACGGTGTTGAAGAGAATTTCGTGAGAAATTTATATAAATCTACATTTATGAGGTTCTCCAGCATCAGAATCTATATAATACTATGCATTATTACATATTTGCAGGTATTAATATTAGAAAAAAAAAATTTGCAAACCAAAATTCTAGTGAGTACACTATTCTACAACTAATGTGTAGTCCTGTAAATAAATTCAACTTTATTTCAAACATAAATTAATTAGTTAAAATAACCCCCGAGTCTCCCATGAAGTTTCCGATGTTGAAACTTTTAACTGTGGTAGACACTTTTAGCACCATATCCTTTGCCATCAGTGCCCAATTGGTTAGCAGAAAATTTATTTCTAGCTAGTATTCTTCATATTATATTCAAAAGGGAAGGGCAGCATATAAGGCATTGCTAACATTCATAGGAATTTTGACGCTTTTACTGTTCTCTCAAATTGAGCTAATCATCACAGAAAATTCTTCCTCTCACACATGTCTGAAGGACTTGATTATTTTAGCAGTCAGTGGTTTTACACAAATTTTTATCATTTTCCTATGGCGATCTCCATAAGGAGCGAAGGCAATATCTACTTTGAAGAAGAAATATTTTATTGCCAATGATGGAGGTTGGCTAGAAAATATCAATGAGGAGCTTTAAAAAAATGTTTGGCCATCTTAGATGAAGAAATGACTACTGACGGGACAAAACTGAAGCACAGATACAAAATGGGGCCATATTTGTCCGCGAGTCGTTTAAGAGCCTTGTGAACCAAAAATATTAAATAGTGGAGATTGCCGAAGATTGACCACGGATAGGGTCATGGAGGAAATCTATGGAGAGCTTCTACAAGATGGTTGCAACCTCCTCTTCTGAAAAGCAGATGCTGTCTTTTTCAAAATTTCAAAATTTCATTATCGTGCTTTCAATTTGAAAATCCATGGTTGATTATGCATGATGCATCATGTATGGTGGTGTTTTATGGTAGAACATGAGGGACACTAATTCTTAATGAAATGTAAACGAAAGTCAATAAACTTGGGAGGCAGACGTTGTCGGAGAGTGGAAGATAGTAGGAGGACAAACAGGTGCAAACGTCGAGGAAACAAATTCAAGCCCATTCAAAAGTGTTAATTGACTAGAATGGTGAAATTCAAGCCCATTCATTTGCTAAGTGAACAGTGTTTTCCCACCACAAGACAACAAAGACTAAGGCGTAAAAAAAATTCTAGGATAATATAATCTTTAGATTGAATATTTAGGAGTATGTAGCTCAGGAAAATACCAGATTTATAGAAACCTTTTAACACTGTTTTTACATAGTGAAAATTGATTCTTAGACACGCAGCTTTTTTTTCTCCAGACCTTCGACCTCTCAACCAAGGAACTAAAAACTTCACCACATATACAAAATGGATCCATGTTTGCCTGCGAATTGGTTAAGAGCATTGTGAACCAAAAATATCAAATAGAGGAGATTGTCGAACATTGACCACAGATAGGGTCATGGACGAAATATATGGAGACCTTCTATAAGATGGTTGCAACACCCTCTTCTGAAAATCAGATGCGGTCTTTTTCAAAATTTCAAAATTTCATTATCCTGCTTTCAATTTTAAAATCCATGGTTGATTATGCATGATGCATAATGTATGGTGGTGGGTTACGGAAAAACATGACGGGCACTAATTTTTATTGAAACGAAAATGGAAGTCAATAAAATTGGGAGGCAGACGTCATCAGAGAGTGGAAAGATAGTCGGAGGACAGACGGGTGCAAACGTCAAAGAAACAAATTCAAGCCCATTAAAAAGTGTTAATTGACTAGAATGGTGAAATTCAAGCCCATTCATAGTTAACAGTGTTTTCCCACCACAAGCCAACAAAGACTAAGGCATAAGAAAAGAATTCCAGGATAATATAATCTTTAGATTAAAACTTTAGGAGTTTGTAGCTCAGGGAAATACCAGTTTTGTAGAAACCTTTTAACACTGTTTTTACATAATGAAAATTGATTCTAAGAGATCCACCTACTTTTTCTCCAGACCTTCGACCTCTCAACCAAGAAACTAAAAACTTCACCAGATATATTTCAACCATACATAAATGTATTAATTTTATGACAAGACTAATGTTAAACCAAACTATGCATGCACAAACACAAGAATTATTTTTCATTACTTTCAACACTTTGTAGTATAGACTCCTTCCTAGGCAGTACACCCTAGTTTTTATGATTTACGAACTCCGCGTAGGCATTAACTTTGAATTTTGCAAGAGTAAAGAGCTCGTACGCTGTTAATTAATTTATTTACTTAAGGAGAAGTCTTTTGTTCGATGAAATAGAGCGTGATGGGATAGCTTCAGGACCGCCCCTCCGGCGACCCTACAGCTTTGCGGGTAGGAGGTGGACCCCATGCCCCTGCCTCCGCCACATCCCCAGAATATAGCTGGGGAATCGGGACATGATACTCTAACATGTATTTACGGGTCCATGGGAGATGTGATAACTTTCAGTGAGGTATTTCTGATGGGCTCCTCCACCGTAGGAATGCGAGGATGTATACTATACATTGTACACATTAATGGTTGACTCATTCGAATTACCTGTTTGAATTTGATAACCCAGCTATAAATTTAAAATTTGAATTTTTAAAATCGCTAAGCCCGAGTTCATCAATAAAATTTGAATTCTTGGATTTTAAATTTGAATTTGTAATTATGCACATAATTCATATTGTTGTCTTTGTGCATGTATTCCAACCTCTGCGCCTGTTGGAATATTGAGAATTCCAAAACAACAGAGAGTAAACTCCTCTCCTTTGAACACAGAGAATATAAATCAAAAATTTTCTTTTCAGAGAGGAGACAGAGATGGCATGAAAAATGCTTTCTTTCTATTTAATTAAAACAGAATTGAAAACTATTACAAATTTCTTCCTCAACAGTGAGGGATTCACAAAATATGAATAGGGACTGCTACAGACGCAGTGCTCCACAAAATAAAACTTCTCTCTGTCTCTCAAGAATGCACAAACAGTGCTTTGTTCTTCTTACTGTGGTTTTCTTGCCTGCGGGCTCTCACACAACGGTTACAGCAATACAACGTATTACAATTACAATACTCTTAATGGCTCTCAGGCCTTTTTCACCTTTATATAGCGCGGTGGGAACAAAACTCAAAATAAAAGAAATAAAATAGATACAAAGGAAAAACCTTTGCGCAACATAAAACTTTAACATTGGTGCGACGTACGAGTGGGGACCACATCGCAGTCGACCATTTTGCGATTTGCGATGGTGGAATGACGGAACAATAAAAATTTGTGATGGTGCGATATTGCGTTGTGCGATGGCACGGTCGCGCAATCGCATCGCAACTATCGGCGATCATTCATATAGCGGGAGTAACTGATATGCGATGACGCGATCTACGATGGTGCATATCGCAATTTTCAACGATGCGATAACACATGTGGCTGAACACATATAAAACACGCGATTGTGAGATCGTGCGATGGCACGACGATCGCACATCGCAACTTTCATTGGAACTCTGGCATGGGAAGATGGTGATTCTACGACGTTGCGATGTTGCGATGGTGCGATGATCGCACATCGCAAACATCCATATCAACAAGACACTTTGCTCTTCAAAACTAAAAGCTGCGCTCTGCGATCTGCGCTAAAGCGCTTAAGTGGTAGGGACCACTTGTCCGACCTTTTCATAACTTTTAAGTCTTCCGCCTGTTTTAAAGCAATTTCATTCATTTTGGTTGTTGAGGGCTTTAAACGCCCGAAATGACTGTCTTTAATTACACTGCTCCTCCGTAGTTTAAATCTTCGGGAAATCTTCATTCTTCTGCTGAAATGACTTCGCCCATATCAAAAATTAATTCTTCTCTCTACAATCTGTGGCTGCGACCCATAAAACATTTAATTCACCCTTCTTAAATACAGAGTGTTGTGCACTCAAATCTTTGCTGCTGTTGTACTTTCTTCTCCCTATACAAAGGCACGACAGGTGACTTTAATATTTCAACACTCCCCCTTAAAGTCAATTGCTGGGTTATCCATCAAATCCAAACATTTTCTTAAAAATTCAAATGTCTTCTGTGCCAATGGCTTTGTTAAAATATCTGCATATTGCTCCTCTATTTTACAATGTTGTAAAACAATTTCTCCATTGTTCACCAATTCTCTGATATAATGAAATTTTGTGTCTATGTGCTTTGTTCTCTTATGAAACATAGAATTCTTTGAAAATGCAATAGCTGAGCTATTGTCACAATAAATCACAGTGCCCTTTGCCTGTTCTTGGCATAAACTTCTCAACATTCTTCTCATCCAAATTGCATAACATGTTGTTGCTGTAGCTGCCACATACTCTGCCTCTGCTGTAGATAATGCTACAATAGGCTGTTTCTTAGAAGCCCATGAAATGGATCCTGAACCCATATGAAAAACATAACCGGAAGTGCTCTTCCGATCATCTACACTTCCAGCCCAATCACTGTCAGTGTATCCAACTAATTCTAAATTTTCTGAAGCTGTATACAAAATACCAAATCCTTTTGTTCCTGTCACATACCTCAGAATTCTTTTTGCTGCTTGCCAATGTGCTTCTTTTGGCTTCTCCATAAATCTGGAAATTAAACTAATAGCATGCATAATATCCGGCCTAGTTGCAGTCAGATACATGAGGCTGCCAACTATGCTTTTATACAAACTTGGATCAAAATCCTTGCTTCTGTCATCTTTTCTCAACTTCAATCCCATTACTGTGGGAGTAATTGCAGCTTTGCACTCCTGCATATTAAATCTTTCTAAAACCTAATTCACATACTTTGCTTGGGATATAAAAATCCATTTCTCATTTTGTTCTACTTCTATTCCTAAGAAGTATCTCAACAAACCCATGTCAGTCATTTCAAACTCATCTTTCATGATTGTTTTAAAATTTTCAACAAGGTAATCATCATTACCTGTAAAACTTAAATCATCAACATATAAAACAACAATCAACATCTTACCATATTTTTATTTGATGTAGAGGGTGGGTTCTCCCTCACACTTCTCAAATCCATTTTCCAGTAGATAGGAGTCTATCCTACTGTACCACGCTCTTGGTGCTTGCTTCAGCCCATAAAGAGCTTTCTTCAATTTGCAGACCTTATGCTCTTGGCCTTTCTTCTCATATCCGAGAGGTTGTTCAACATATACCTCTTCCTTAAGACTCCATTTAAAAATGTGGATTTTACATCCATCTGGTATACTTTCCATTTGTTTTGTGCTGCTATGGACAACACTGCTCTTACTGTTTCCATTCTTGCAACTGGTGCAAAAGTTTCTTCATAATCAATCCCATGCTTCTGCTTATATCCTTTGACAACAAGTCTGGCCTTGTGTCTTTCTATCTTTCCTTCAGCATTGCTTTTGGTCTTATAGACCCATTTAACTCTAATAACTTCTTTACCTTCTGGGAGATCAACCAGCTCCCATGTTTTGTTCTTCTCTATGGCATTAATTTCATCATCCATAGCTTCTATCCATTTTCTATCTTTAATAGCATCTTCAAAATGAATAGGATCATCAACTTGACAATACAAAGCAAATAGGGAATTCATACCTTCATTTGCTTCTCCTTGCTCATAAATTTCTCTAATTCTTCTGAACTTTCTTCCTCTTTCATTTGGTGTAAACGTGCTTGATGAAGCACTCGATTCTGCTCCGTGTGGTGTGCTTGGAGATGCACTCCCGCTTCTTCTCAAGGGTGTTCTCGCTGCTGCTTGAGGTGTCCCTTGCTGTCCTTGTGTTGGTGGAGGTTGTGCTACTGATGAGTTGTTAATTTCAACTATATCTTCCTCATCTTCATCATGAGATAAACAACTTTTAACATTGACTGTTTTCTCAATCCTTCCATCCCATGCTTCCTCTTCAATAAATTGCACATCTCTGCTTATCACAAACTTCTTTGTGGATGGGTTATACAATCTGTATCCTTTGAAATCTTCACAGTATCCAAGGAAAATGCACTTCTCCCCCTTACTATCCAACTTCTTTCTCAACTTGTCAGGAATGTGTGCATATGCCACACATCCAAAAACTCTCATGTGGGTGACTCCCTGTTTTTTGCCACTCCACGCTTCTTCTGGAACTTTGTTCATCATTGCTTTTGTAGGGCATCTATTCAAAATATATGCAGCACGGTTTGCTGCTTCTGCCCAATACTCATTTGGAAAATGTTTTGCCTTGAGCATACTTCTCACCATTTCCATTATGGTTCGATTATTTCTTTCAGCAACTCCATTCTGTTGCGGTGTGTACCTTGTGGTAAACTGCTTGTGTATGTCGTTCTCTCTGCAAAAACGCAGAAACTCCTTTGATATGTATTCTCCTCCTCTGTCGGTTCTGAGGACTTTTATATACTGCCCACTTTGTTTCTCTACAAGAGCTTTAAAGTGGCAAAATTTTTGAAAAACTTCACTCTTATATTTCAGAAAATAAACCCACACTTTTCTTGTGAAATCGTCTATAAAGGTCAGCATGTAAATGCTGCCTGAAACTGATGTTGTCTGCATCGGTCCACATAAATCTGAGTGTATGATTTCTAAGGGTGCTTTTGCCCTTATGCTTTTCCCTGAAGGAAAATTTTCTCTGTGTTGCTTTCCCAAGATGCAGCCTTCACATAGGCTGTTAGGCTTTTCAATCAATGGTAAACCTCTTACCATTCCTTTTCTGTGCAGCAAATTCAATCCTCCGAAATTGAGATGTCCAAATCTCAAGTGCCATAACCAATTTTCATCTTTCTCTTCCTTCTGGAAGGCTTCTTGTGTTACAACTGCTACATTCTTTCCTTTTCCTTTCAAGTCAATGTTGAGCTTGAGCGGAAACATTCTATTGCTGGTCATTTGTATTTCAGCAATGATTTTCTTGCTTGGAGGAATATCTTTTATGATGCACACATCATCTTTAAATATTACATTGTAACCTTTGTTTATGAGCTGCCCAACGCTCAAAAGATTACATTTCAGACCTGGAACATAATACACATCAGGAAAAAATTTCTGCTCCCCATTTCTTGCTCGAATACTAACTCTGCCTTTTCCTTTGACAGAGATCTTAGTATCAGTCCCTGTGGTCACTTCAGATTTTATTTCTTCATCCAGATTGGCAAACATTGCTTTGTTGCCAGTCATATGATTACTACATCCAGAATCTAAGAACCAAACATCATCATCTCTATTCTGTGCTACATTACAAGCTAGCAGCACATTACTTGGGTTCTTTTCTTCTTTTTCTACATTAGCATTTTGCTGATTTTTCATGTCATTTTGCTTCTTTCTACATTCATTGGCATAGTGCCCATATTTTTTGCAATAATGACATTGGACATTGGATTTGTCATACCTTTGTCCATGAGCATGTTGGTGTTGATGTCCACCTTGCTGGCTGTTGCATTGGCCGTGGCTCTGATTTTGACTGTTGCTCCTTCCATGTGAATGTGAAGGGTTGTTCCTTCCACCTCTGTTCTGGCTTCTGCCTCTTCCTCTTCCTTTTCCTTGACCTCTTCCTCTTCCTGAAGGCATTTGGGTCTTGAAGGCATGCTCAAGAGATGAGGTTTCATCTCTGCTCAATCTCTGTTCATGAGTCATCAACAAGGCATGAAGTTCATCAACTGTGAACTGTGAGAGATCTTTGGTCTCTTCTATGGTGGTAACAATAACATCAAACTTTGAGGGTAAGCATCTCAAAATTTTCTCCACTATCCTTCTTTCTTCAAGATTTTCTCCATGGGATCTTATTTGATTTACAATCCCAATCACATGTGTAAAAAATGTGTCTACATTATCTGACTCTTTCATGCAAATAGTTTCAAAATCTCTTCTCAGCAATTGAAGTTTTGTTGTCTTAACTTTCTCCATACCTTGATAGGCTACTTTCAGAGTTTCCCATGCATCCTTGGATTTCTTAGCTGCTGCTATCCTTGGAAACATACTCTCATTTACAGCCTGATACAAATAGAAGAGGGCTTTTGCATCCTTCTTTCTATTGTTCTTCAATAAATCCTTCTCTGCTTGACTTAAGGCATTAAAAGCCTGCTCATCAGCTGGTTCAACAAAACCATCTTCTACAAATTCCCATAAGTCTTGTGAGACAAACACGGCTCTCATGGTAATGGCCCAATAATCATAATTCTTTCCATTAAATTGTGGAAGTTGAACATTTCCAAGACTCATACCAGTACTTGGTCCAGCCATTGCTTTTAAACTGAACTCTTCACTTAAACAAATTGTCTTTCCTTTCTCTGAAAGAACAAACTCTTTTAAGACAAGAATAACAACTCTGTTATCTTTGAGAAATACTTGTCTGTGACTTTTGTCGAGCTTTCACACTGCTGGAGAAAACGCTGCAACAAGTCTTCTTCTTCTTCAGCTTCTTTGAATCCTTCAAAGAGCCTGAACTAGCTCTGATACCATGTTGGAATATTGATGATTCCAAACAACAGAGAGTAAACTCCTCTCCTTTGAACAAAGAGAATATAAATCAAAAATTTGCTTTTCAAAGAGGAGACAGAGATGGCATGAAAAATGCTTTCTTTCTATTTAATTAAAACAGAACTGAAAACTATTACAAATTTCTTCCTCAACAGTGAGGGATTCACAAAATATGAATAGGGACTGCTACAGACGCAATGCTCCACAAAATAAAACTTCTCTCTATCTCTCAAGAACGCACAAACAGTGCTTTGTTCTTCTTACTGTGGTTTTCTTTCCTGCGGGCTCTCACACAGCGGTTACAGCAATACAACGTATTACAATTACAATACTCTTAATGGCTCTCGGGCCTTTTTCACCTTTATATAGCGCGGCGGGAACAAAACTCAAAATAAAAGAAATAAAACAGATACAAAGGAAAAACCTTTGCGCAACATAAAACTTTAACATTGGCACGACGTACGAGTGGGGACCACATCGCAGTCAACCATTTTGCGATTTGCGATGGTGGAACGGCGGAACAATAAAAACTTGCGAAGGTGCGATGTGCGATGGCACGATGGCGCGATCGCATCGCAACTATCGGCGATCATTCATATAGCGGGAGTAACTGATATGCGATGGCACGATCTGCGATGGCGCATATCGCAATTTTCAATGGTGCGATAACACATGTGGCTGAACACATATAAAACACGCGATTGTGAGATCGTGCGATGGCGCGACGATCGCACATCGCAACTTTCATTGGAACTCTGGCATGGGCGAAGGGTGATTCTACGACGTTGCGATGTTGCGATGGTGCGATGATCGCACATCGCAAACATCCACATAAACAAGACACTTTGCTCTTCAAAACTAAAAGATGCGCTAAAGCGCTTAAGTGGTAGGGACCACTTGTCTGACCTTTTCATAACTTTTAAGTCTTCCGCCTGTTTTAAAGAAATTTCATTCATTTTGGTTGTTGAGGGCTTTAAACGCCCGAAATGACTGTCTTTAATTACACTGCTCCTCCGTAGTTTAAATCTTCGGGAAATCTTCATTCTTCTGCTGAAATGACTTCGCCCATATCAAAAATTAATTCTTCTCTCTACAATCTGTGGCTGCGGCTCATAAAACATTTAATTCATCTTTCTTAAATACAGAGTGCTGTGCACTCAAAGCTTTGTTGCTGCTGTACTTTCTTCTCCCTGTACAAAGGCACGACAGGTGACTTTAATATTTCAACACTCCCCCTTAAAGTCAGCTGCTGGGTTATCCATCAAACCCAAACATTTTCTTAAAAATTTAAATGTCTTATGTGCCAATGGCTTTGTTAAAATATCTGCATATTGGAGGTTGGTTAAATTACCAAACATTTACCCACAACTTATTTAGGTTCCTAAAGTCACCCAGCGAAGGCAGTAGAGTTTCCAACAAAGGGTCTCCAACGTATAGAAATTTCAAATCGTTTAGCTTTCCAATTGCACTTGGAAATTTTTTTAAATTTGTACCTTCCAAACATAAGTGTTTAAGCCACCTCTGATGTGTCACTTGGAGAGGGAGTTCTTCCATTTTTCCACAACCATTGATACTTATGTACTCAAACATGCTTATATTTCCTAGCGCTTCGCTTGACATGGTTAAATTAGTGCAATCCTCCAAATCAAGATATTGGAGTTTAATTAATTTACCAAAGGAATCTGGAAGCCTCTCCAAAGAGCGGCACGACAACAGCTTGATATGTTGGAGGTTGGTTAAATTACCAAAAGTTTCTGGCAGCCTCACGAAAGTTGAGCAATGAGACAGCATAATCCGTTGGAGTTTGATTAAATTACCAAAAGATTGTGGCAGGCTCTCCAAAGCGATGCAGCGAGACAGCTGAATGTGGTGGAGGTTGGTTAAATTACCAAAGCACTCTGGCAGTGATTTAATTTTTTGGCATTCTTTTAACACCAAGACCTTCAACGACTGCAGAAGTCAAAATTCTTCAGGCAATTTTGTGAGTGGGACTAAAGAGCTGCTTCTGTAATACCATTGTAGATGCTTCAGCTCCCCAATTACAATTCGTTCTAGGTGCTTAAGCTGCCCTATAGACTTTGGAATGTTTGAGAGCGGAGCATCAACTATTAACTCCCGCAACATTAAAGGTGCCTGCAAAATATTCGCATTTGTCAACCGTAACAAAAATATAAATGGATTATCATTCTCAACAAAACACAAGCCCGACAACATTGGAGATGATCCTGTATTGTAATATCAATCCCACAAATTATAATTTACCTGGGATTCCTTTTGCCACAACGTTTTTAATTCCCCCCCTCTCTCTTGTAAAACCCTTAAATGCTTCATTGAAATTGAAGAAGGCTGGGAAGTGTAGGGACACTTGTTCCAGCGCAGCCATATGAGATGTGGAGACTGCACCTTTGTCAAAATGTTGTCCACCAGAACATTTTCAGTATCAAGAAGTTGCAACTTGCTCATACATATACCAGGATGCTGCATATTGCAAAGATCGATCAGGCAGTTCCCAAACAATTCGGGAATCCTCTGGTACCAAGGCAATTCTGAGAATATATCATAGCTATCCCTGTGATCAAGCATTCTAATTCCGCGCACTTCGTCTATTACCTGTTAAAATGTTAAAAAACGATGAATAAATTTAATAATTCGTAACTGATTTGAACCTTTTGTTTTATCTCATTGGGAAGTATGCGTGCAAGCTTATTCAATTGGTCTTCCCAGTAAAATGTGTCCCTTCCATTAAGAAATGCCCCAATCACCTTTAAAGAAAAAGGCAATCCAGCACAGGCTTTTAGGAACTTCTTTACCAAAGATTCAAATGCAAGGGGCGGATGTGGAGAGGTGAAGGAATGCAAACAGAACAGCTCAAGGGAGTGTTGGGTAGAAAGGCCAGTTAGGTTATATATTGACGACTCTTGGACTCCTGAGCTTATGAGAACATTTTTGTTCCGAGATGTAATGAGTATTAAGCTATCAGAGTCGAAAACAGCTGGATCTGGCAAAACTGCATAAACCTGGTCCACCTTATCTACATCATCCAAAACTACCAAAACATTTGGAGATGCAATATGCTTCTTTAGAATCGTTATTCCTTCATGAATACTAACTATTGGAATACCTGATCCGGTCAACTTCCTAAGAAGTTCCATCTGCAACAAATTTAATGTTCCTTTATCTCCATAATCTCTGACATCAAATAAAAATCAAGATCTACCATAATGCGAGCTCTTCCTATTAAAGAATTCTTTGGCTAACGTGGTCTTTCCTATACCACCTAACCCCACGATTCCCAATATGTGAGGTTTTCCATTATGTTGTCTCTGGGAAAGGACTGTATTTTCGAAGTCTTTTATCTCATCACCCAAACCTGTTGGATATTTAGCTACGTCCAGGGCTGGTTTTTTCACCTTTTTCAACACCCCTTCAACCACTTTATCTACTAGCTCCCCTTCATCTCTGATAAAATAAATAAAGCTGATGAAAATAGAACAATTGAAAAAAAAAAAGAAAATTATACATGTATCATGTAACATAAAATAATACAATGGCGAGGAGGGAGTTTGAGTTCTCACCCATTGGACGATTCGAGCTCAAAACCACTTATTTCTGCAACATCAGAAAGAGCTTTTTTCCACTTCTCAACCGTGGCAACGTCGTATCATGAATTTTCTAGGTCTTGAGCATAAGTTCCCTTTGTCCACCGAAGTTCGGTAGGTTTCATGTGGTAAAACACTGGAATTATTGGAGAATTTGATTCCTGCATCAGTAAGAGCTCGTTCAAACACCAGGCTTATTCGGCATACCTCCTGGAGAAAATGGTCACATGTACGGAGGCCGAACGAATGGCACATACAATCTAAGAAGGGAAGTTGTTTCCCCGTCGCAATTCAGGCTGATCGAGAAAAACTCTGAGCCCATGTGAAAGAAGGCGCCTGTAAGTATAGCTGGGTAAAGTTTTCTTTGCATCCTTACCACGATGGTTGATAAACACATCGTACTTGGAATTAGCAACAGTGGAGGTGGAGGCAGAGGAGGATTCGGCCATTGCAAGTTGGATAATAGAAATGGGCGCATAAGAAGGAACAGGTTGCCAGGAAGGAGATCAGTTAGCAGACAGAGAAGATCAGAAATAAGGGTAAAAATTGCAATGAAAAATTTCCATGGTGGGAATATAGGTTTGAGCGACCAATATTTCCATGACCGGCCAGTACAATAAATAGGGTGCTCTCTCCATCAGTCTCGTTTCAACGCATTTCCACTGGTATGATCAAGACGACCCATATCTCTGTGTCCAAGTGAAATAAATATGGTATGCAACTTGACACCAACTAACTGATAAAACCTGCAACTGGACACCAACCAAACCAAATAACTGAGAAGAGCTAAGCCTGTTTGGCGCCGGACAATCCTATGTGTCCGGGTGAAATGAACATGGTGGACAACGTGGCAACATCCAAGTAACTGAGAAGGTATAGATGCTCCAGACAATGACAACATATAAAGTGGTATTATAATGACGACAAAACTATTGAGTGAAAGTCGCACACACTTAAAGACGAGAGATGCTCTTTACCATCCAGTGATCAAATTTGAAGTATGAGACTTAATTTTAATTAGAAAGTCAGAAAAACATACATTTTAATTAACAAATAGTAGATTATTTTTATATTTGATTTCATTTTCAATTAAATATGATCAATGTTTGTTTGTCATGTGATTGGTACTACTGAAATCAATTCTCGATTATTTTAATGAATTTTAGTTGGAAACTTAATGGATTAATAATGGTTTCTGCTTTTAATTTATTTCAATTTACCGATTCAATAAAGTTAATGGATTTTTATAGAATGTTATAAATCAATCTAAAATTCTTAATTATGATATTATTAAATGAAAGTTAAATTAGTTGAAATAAAATAAAATAAATAAAATAATTTAATAAAAAAATACTATGTAAAGTAAATAAAATAAATAAACTATTAACTAATAAAGAAACCCTATGCAACTAAGTAACTTTCAACAGTGAATCTGACATGTTTAATATCTCCATTACTATCACATGACTAAGGGAGGGATGGCCACATTCAAGATCTCACTTTCACTAAGTTGTTTGTAGTTAGCTCTAATTTAGTTGAAGGTTGAAAATATTTTTTAATTTATTTTTATCTTATTTCTACAATTATATATCTCTAATTTAACTTAATTTCAAGTCATCTCAAGTTTGAAAATATTTCTTAATTTATTTCTATGTTTTTAAAGTAAATTTAACACTTAACCAGTTTATAAAATATGTTTATTTATACTAAATGCATATTAATTTAACTTATATGCTTCTTTAAAAACAGGAAATAGCGAAAAACAAAAAAAACAAAATTAACATGAAAATGGTAGACCCAATTTTATTTAGCGTAGTTGATTACAGTCTTAACCGAGACCACCCATAACCAAAAGAAGAAAGTAAAAGCGAAAATTGGGGTGTCTGATAGAACTAAAGTCTTCCACCAACCACAAACTTTTATCACTAAAGCTACTTTTGCTTTTACTTTCTTCTTTTGGGGTGTCTGATGGAACGAAAGTCTTCCGCCAACAATAGACATTTTGTTTTATTTTGGCTTGGCACTCTTAGGCGTGCTAGATCCCTCTCGATGTGTGTTGTGATAGGTTCAATTTTGAACCTTGTTGTACCCATAACAAAATGTCTGATGGAACTAAAGTCTTCCCCCAACCTAGGTTCAATTTTGAACCTTGTCGTACCCATAACAAAATGTCTGATGGAACTAAAGTCTTCCCCCAACCACAAACTTTTCCATCGCTACTTCTGCTCTTTCTTTTCATTGGATGTATCTCTTTCCATTAGTCGTGATGGGGTTAGGGCTTCATTGATGATTAAAACAAAATCCAACTGGTAAATATGAACTTGGCATGATTCCTTCCACCCCCGGACTTAAATGCGGGACAATCACCATGTTCTTCGTTTACTCTTACTTTTATCCATGATAATGATTTAATAATTTTTTAACTAGCATATATCCAAATTGGGTGAAAGAAAACACAAAATTATTTTTGTGATGATAATGGTTAAAGACAAGAGGTATTTATTTTGGAGTATCGGTAAATAATAATTAAGAATAAGTAATAATGAATTTATTCTATATTTTTCATTGGTTTCTTATTCATTCTTTCACAAATTGTAATTATGTTTACTGTTTAAAAAAATAAAATTCAATATGTTAGTTAATCATAAATAGATGTATGTTGGGAAAAATATTGAGTTAAAAGTTAATTGGGACGGATTGTTTTGTATAGGGTTTTTTCAATGGGTGACCACTTCAACTCAATTAGAGAATGCAAAAAATGAGTGAGAATAAGTAGAATATTATTTTAAAGTCATTATCTTTTAATACATAGAATATTGATAACATGGTTTGCACGGAAAATATAAAACTTGTTCTATCTATATCTATATATCATTTAAGAAATGTACAATTTAAAGTATTCTTTACTTTCCTTTTGTAAAACCATCTTCTCATAGTTTAATCTCATTCTATTTTAACAAAGACATGTATTTCCATGTAATTTAGACTCTTGAATTTATTGAGAGTGATTTGCAAAAATTGAGTCCATGTTTAATATTAATCACATTTAACATATTATGTTTAATATAGTAAGACTTAAAAGCCACATTGAAGAAAGAAATAAAAACATGGAGAAAGTTTGAGAGGGTTTGCATTACTCATTGATATAATTATGAGTGCAAAATCAACATTTAATATTGTAAATAAACTTTTTCATTGACATCGTTGGGGAAATTTAGCAAATCATGTGTCATATAATTAGTTGCTCAAACGTAGAATGTGAATAGAGATGACTAATCTAACCAAACAAGAAGAAATTTTATGCTATGAAATACTCTATTTAATTCAATGGCCTTGGTGCACATATCCATCAATGTAGATCCTTTAGTTATGAGAATAGGAAAATTACCAAGGTTATAGATGATTAGTGAGTTTTCCAATATTCTTACTTTACATATATACTTTAAATGGTAGTGTTGTGGGTAGTAGTACATGCATGAGATTTTGATTGATTTTCAATAATCAAACCTTGATTAAAATAACATATTATATTAATGTTTTATAATCTCTCAAAAATGGAGTTCCATCTACACTACAACACGTTGGTGGACAAAGCCAAGAAAGTCTTTTTTTGGAGAGGAAATAATGGGTAGAGATAGGAAGGTAGGGTAATATGTATAAGTGGTAGGGGATTTCCAAATAATAATGTTAAATGCTAGTCATTATAGAGTGAAAAAAATATGGTAATTAGTCTCTTAAAAGACACATTTTACATAACTATCTAGAAAATAAATATTGACTTAGGACCAGGAAAACTAACCTAGTTTAAGGATTCTAAATTTCATATGTTAACTCTCATTTTATCATTGAGGCTTAGTAGACAATACTATAAAACTACTTGTTTAACAAAAAAATTGCCTATGATACTCCACTTCCCTTGTGCCATATTACATACTTCATATTAGACACCAAATGTTCATTCAACTTAGCTCTATCTCTTTTGTCTCTATGTGTTTTTTTTTTCTTTTTAATTTTACTGCAAACTAAAATTGTAGAATGGAAAATATATTTTGGGATAGAATGAAATCTTTGTTTACCATTTATAGTAGCATAGCTCTTTCACTTTGATACAATATACTTGTTAATTTTACAAGCAATAAAAAAAACCATTTCCAAGAATGAATCTCATATGACCCCTTATTCAAATAAGGTCCAAAAGAGTTAATATTTTCTTAGATTTTCATTTACATTGAATAAATTTTAAACAATAATGCCTTGACAAATATTAATGTTTTTGCAAAAACAAAATATAACCTATTTAATTTCTCAAGTCTATTTATTCAAATATGAGGTCATATATGTAATGTGGTTTTGTGTTTTGTAGTTAATTAGAAATTGGAAGTATACAACTGAAATTATTTTTTTCACTAAAAACATTAGCATTAGCTTTAGCCATAAACAAGTATTCTCTTTAATTAAGCCACCCCCATAGACAAGAACAAGTCACCATGTCAACAACTGAATGAAAGCTATTGCATAGCATAACAATGACCATAAAATAAAGACTACCATAAAAAAATAACATCTCATTCTCCATGAGAGTTCCTAACTAGAATGAAATAAATAGCAAGGTTCCATTAAGATATACCAAAATGTTAAAGAGAAGAAGTGTTTTTTTGGATGGTTTATGAATAATCAATCAAGAATCCTTTCGCTAAGATATAGGAGGAGAGAGGTAGAATCAATAGTGGCAATAAAATCAATAAGAGGTAGAGGGCATGGGTGGGTGAGAGTGCATGGCTTACAATCCACTATTTTCTTGTAATCCTACAGTAATAAACTAAACATGGGGATTACTTATAGTGTTCCTCTTATAGCATGTCAATTTAGTTTTGTGAGCATAAAAAATGTATTCAAAATTTAATGAACAAAACTTGGAGCATTGTAGAACTATAAAAATATAATGAATAATGTTTTCTATACCAAATATATATGGAATATTTGTAATAAATAATATTTTTAGGGGCATTTATCTTGCACCACACTTAAGTGCATGAAACATAATTAATGTGTTTATGTGTATTTATCCTACAATCACTTTCTTCTTCACCAAAGATAATTGATGCTCCCAGTGGTCAAATGACCTTTAATCCAATGCCTCTCATAGTTCCTAAGTGAATTTCTTGATATAATGTGGATTTTAGGTCGATGCGATTGAACGGTCGTTGGTACTTTAAGGGTTCACAAAATTTGATAAAAAATATGATAGAAATTGATCCTTCCACAAAGGCTTCCTTGATCCTATTTTATATATCAACTATGGTCACCCCTATTATAACCTTGTTGAGACCTAGAGGTAGTCCCTCTTACTATTGCCTTTTTTATGGACTATTCGGTAGATCTACCATAAATGCATGTTGTGAGTAATGTTCTTATTTTTCATGAAATATAACACTGCACAACTATAAGTCCATGGTTTATCATATTTGTGGATATATATATATATATATATATATATATATATATATATATATATATGTATTTCAATAGGAAAAAAATTGTAATTTTTCATTAAGCTAAGAAAAATTACGTATTTCACCAGGAAAAAATTCGTAATTTTTCATTAAGCTAAGAAAAATTACATGTTACATTTTACATATAAAATCCAGTGAGTTCACTGATCTATGAATCATCTCATATGATGCTATTACGGTGCAAGTATACAACAAGTATAATGATAGTCAACCTATTCTAATCACAAAGATATACAATGTAACATGGTAGCCGCCTAGATATAAAATGTTGATAATAATGAGTTCAGCATAAATAGTAGATCTCCAAAAATGGTGATGCCAAAACAAAACTGCAGCCATGGAGTGACTGCTCCCATATCCTGCAAGTCTTTAATAAATGGCCTGTGATAATATTGGAACACCTGTTCCCCACCATTTTCTATAACAAGCCACCTGCCCCACACTAGCTCCACTGCTTCTTTGGAAAGCCTGTCTGCCACTTGGTTCCTTTGTCTGTAAATGTGAGTGACAGAGATAATGTCAAAGGTAGATTTTAGAAGATGCACCTCCCCCAATAATGCAGTAAGTGTGTGTGTGTGGCATTGTCTATGTGAGTTGGACCAATTAATGACAATTTGTGAGTCACCAAAAATCTGCAATCTGTTGCATCCCCATTCTCGGGCAAATAGGAGGAGAAGCCTAAGGCTTTGTAGTTCAGCAAAATTATTAGACCCTGGACCCAGTCCCATTTTAAGATGGAAGTAATTAGTATTGGTTAAATGTAAAATCGCGCCCCCCCCCCCGCCCCCCACACCCATTAATGTTATATGCCCCGTCAAAGTATGCCCATGGATATGAATGGTCAATGATTTCAGGAATGATAACTTTGACGCGGTGTTGTTGTTCTTCATCAGGAATGAGCTGGTAGGTAGCAACAATGATCGAGCAGATATGATCCCATATCACGTGCACCCCATCAAATGTGAATATTTTGCGGCAAGTCCAGATGGCCCAAGCAATTAAAAAAGGTATGTTCCCGAATTTTATGCAAGATGTCGCCTGCCACAACGCAAACCACACATCAGGTATTGATGTACCATGCCAATGGATTGTACAGCCCAAAGCGAGTGATTTTGATCACCATAAATACCTGATCATCGGGCATTCAAGGAATAGATGTATGACATCTTCCTCATGTGCAAAGCAGAAACAGCATCGGGAAGGACCCTAAATGGCCCGTCTGCGGAGGTTATCAATGGTAGGTATGTAGTTGTTGAGAATGCACCACATGAGAAGTCGCATTTTGTTAGGTGCCTACAATTTCCAAAGTGATTGCCACCACTAGTGTTTAATTGGTGGTTCTATGGGCCTAATGAGAGTGATATATCCAGCTTTAGGGGAGTATTTACCACAGGGTGCGATGGCCTAGATTAAGTCATCCTCATTATCAGTGAGTCTGATATGTGAAGCTTGTAATGCCCTGATGAATCGATCCCAGTCATGATGACCTGCCAATGGAATCCCAAGAATCGGCGCTGATAGCCATCCCTGAGATTTCCAGTCGGTCCGCCGAGGATCAACCACCTGCGAGAGATACTGGTATCCAGCATGGGCCAGTTGATGAATGATGTCTTGTGGTAGTTTATATGTCCGTCCACTACCCGCCCAAGAGTCGGTACCTAATCGGACCTGTGATCCAGATCCAATATACCATGTCAGTCCTTTCTTAATGAGGTGAGAGGATTTAAAAACATCCCTCCAGATGATCGAGGATCCAGGACAGGGGTTAATGGTGCCTCTAATCCAAGCCAATGTAGTCCGGGGGGCAATGTATTTGGATACAGTGACCTCTTTCCACAAGCTATTACCGGTAAGAAGGTGCCAACCCAATTTGGCATCCAGGGCTATTGCGAATAAGGAGAGATCCTTAATACCCCAACCACCCCAATCCTTAGGTTTGTTGATGTTGTCCCATGCCACCCAAGAAAAAATTCCCTCTCTACCAGAATTCCTCCAAAGGAATTTTCTGCAAATCTGTTGAATGTGGTTGGTGATGCCTTTAGGGAGCCAAGATAGTGACATCCAATAGACTAGAATGGCTTCCAGGACAGATTTGATTAATACCAATATTCCCGCCCTCGAGAGCCACCTATGATGCCAAATATTGATTCTGTGTTCCACTTTGGCGATCAGCTAGTTCCAGTCCTTGATCTAATAATCATTTGGCTTAAGATAGAACCCAAGATTTTTTAAACCATTCTTAATAGAGCTATATTCAAATGGGAAAAACCCCATGGCATGTGCCTATTCCTGTGTCAACACTCTATTCAGTACGATGGTCAATTTGCTATTATTGGGAGCCATGCTTGCAGCTTTACAGAAAGTCTTGAGAATGTTGGAAAATTGTGAGTTGTCCTGACAAGAGCCATCCAAAAATATAATAACATCATCCACAAATAATAAATGGGTCAGTCTGATAAATTCATTTAATCTTATACCCTGAATATTGCCATCCACTTTTTCCCATTTCATCAGGGTCGAGAGGCCTTCCATGACAAGGATAAAAAGAAGTGGCGAGAGAGGACATCCTTTCCTGAGTCCTCTACCAGCGTGGAAGAAATCAGTAGCATCCCCATTAATAAGTATGTTGAAAGATGCATGCATGATTCATCCCATAATCCAATTGGTGATCCTTTATAATATTTCTTATGAGGCCCATTTTAGACCTCAAAAATTCTCTAATGCTCCATACTATTTATCCTCCCCATTTTTGAATCGAATTGGGAACCAAAAAAAAATCACAATTGAGAACAATATGAAGATAAAGTGCATAACATTGAAATAATGGAAAAAGATAAAATAAAAATAAAATGGAGAGTTTTTTTTTATTTATTTATATAAACAATCACATGTTTTTAAAGCATGTATTTCCTTTTCATAAATAAGAATCACATAACTGACTATATGGATTTTCAACAAAGGATGAATTCTTTTTTTTTTTTTTGTAAGTTGGGCATGGGTAAGGCTACATCATAGTGATGTCCAATAATAACACCTGAATAAGGAAGATAATTGAAACAATGACTTAACATCTAGGAGTTTCTTAATAACACACCTGATCACCGTCTATCCAAGGCCCCATGGAAAATAAAAGATGAATTTATTTAAACTGGAATGAATATATATCATGTATTTTTAAAGTGTATGTATTTTTAAAGTCCAAAAGGAGTGCACATTTCTATTTGAATGAATTTGAAAACCAATTTTATGCACCTACTTCTTTATTTTTATTAAAGTTGCAACTTTATCTCAACATTAATCATAAGATTGGAAAATCTATCGATACTTAAGTTAAAATACTAAATACAATAAAATTTGTAAATTTGTAAATAAAGTTGATACATTTACATATTTTCATAATACTTAGAATTGTAACAATGTTTATGAAAAATTATAATAAAACATTTATATTATTATTTTGGTATTATTATTTAAAATTTATGAATATATATACAAAAGGATTTTTTTATATAATTTTAATAATTTATTATTATTTTTAAACTCTATATAATTATATAAAATTTGATTTTAAAATAAAATGAAAATCTAAAAAATTTAATTATAAAATATTTAATATTTTTCCTTAAAATATTAATCATTATTTATAATTTATCCACCAATCAATTATAATAATTTGTTTTTATTTTATTTATAAACTTTTTACACAAGAAAAAAATAATAATTTAACTCACATATTCATTAATTTTCTATGGACTACCACTCAAAAGTCATGGATTAAACTAGAGAATAGATACAACATGGTTTCAAGACTAGCACTGAGAAGTCATGGATTAAACTAGAGAGTAGATAAAACATGGTTTCAAAACTAGAAATGATAGAATAGGTATACCTTTATAAAGTGTAACACTCAAATTGCTAATTATTATTATATGCTCTTTTACTTCATCTATCAACAATCTCTATACTATAATAATTTATGCTTCCTTACTCAGTCTTAGTATTTTTGAGTTCATTAAATATATAATGTCTCAAAAAATATAATGTTTAATTTGCTTTTTTTATCTAGTATAGACAACATAGATGACTTATATCGTAATTTTACTACAACCCTCTCATATTCTATTAACAACTTCTCAATTGAAGTCTCAAGTAATAAAAGAAATAGTAAAACCAACCCATGGTATGACAAAGATTGTAAAAGTGTGAGGAGAGCAATTAAGGAAGATGTTGATGAATCTCTCAAAATTGACAAGATAAAAATCTACAAAGCCCAAACTAAAAGGAAAAAAATGCAATATATTTGTAAAAGACGAGAATCTCTTACACCTCTCTAAGGTGGCTCCTAAGAAATTTTGGAGGCAGATTCTAACTAGGAAAACTAAAGATAATAATAAAATTGCTTTACACGACTGGAGTTCCTATCTTAAAAAGCTTTATGAATCTCCAAATGCCAGGGATAACTTTGAAACCCTACTCACAATGAAAGAAGTTTTCTCATTAGAAGACATTGATTTTGGGGTTAAACACATGGCAAATGGGAAAACTAAAGACATTGAAGGTTACCAGGAAGAAATCTTAAAAATTGGAGGTCCTGTCCTCATCCCCCACATCCACAAGCTTTTCAACCAAGCAATCAAGCAAGGGTTCCCTAAAACTTGGACTCGGAGCCTCATTATCCCTATTTTTAAAAGTGGGGATACAAATAACCCCTCTAATTATCAGACAATTATGATCAGCCCTCTCTTGGCCAAGTTATATGGTATTATTTTGGAAAAGAAGTTGAACATTTGGCTTGAAAGTGAAGGTAAGCGGGCTAAAGGCCAAGCAGGTTTTAGAAGGCAGCACTCAACAACGGACCACCTCGTTACACTTAGGATCATTGTGGAGAAATGCTGCAATGATAAATCCAATCTCTTTTGTTGCTTTGTGGACTTTAGAAAGGCTTTCGATATGGTTCCTAGAAACAACCTATGGAATAGATTAGAAGAGCTAAATGTTCCTTTTGAGCTAAGAGCAGTCGCTATAAGATTATATGAGAATGTAATTCCCAATTTAAAGAGAAATGAGGGGTGGTCGAAAGACATTAAGTGTAATATCGGAGTTAAACAAGGTTGCCCCCTCTCCCCTACCCTATTTGGCATTTACATCGACAAGCTAGAAGGTTGTTTAGAGGAAGCAGGATGTACTAGCACGATCTTAGCTGGGACAATCATCATCCTTCTTCTCTATGTTGTCGATATTATTCTTTTCGCAAGGTGCCCATCTGATCTTGATAAGCAACTTAGACTTCTTAAGGATTTTTGCTCTACCATGGGTATGTTTGTTAACACTGACAAAACAAAAGTCATGATTATCAAATCCAAGAAGGACACTTACGCTAATTTTATGTATGACAATAGTAACTTGGAGGAAGTGTCTTCTTACAAGTACCTAGGAATTGATATTCATCACAAGCTCAACTGGAACTATAGCATTCAGAAAAGGATTAATGGGGGGTGGAAAGCTTATTTTGGTCTTGAAAATAATTGTAAAACGACAAACCTCATAATGTGGGATAGAAAGAAGTTCCTCTTTGAAACTTTAGTCACTCCTGTTATCTTATATGGATGTGAGGTTTGGGGTTGCAGCATCTCTAGAGAATCCTGGAAAAATATTGAGCAAATCCAGAAGCGTTTTATAACTTATAACCTTAAAATTAAAAGCAATACACCCTATCATATTCTCCTTATAGAAGTGGGTCTTTCCCCTATCGAGAGCCTAGCTATGACTAGGCTTCTGTTGTACAAGCACAAGCTCAATAGCATAGGAGACCATAGACTTCTTAAGCTAGCTTTAAATTCCAGCCAAAACCACCTAAGGCTTAAACGAGGTTGGTATAAAGACACCAGGGCTTGGTTAAACCATTGGGAGATCGACGAGAATGTTGCATTGCAAAACATTAATAACATTAAAAAAATTGTTACTTCTAAGTTCAAAGAAAAAAATGTGGTGTGAGAAAGATCTAGCAGCTAAAAGAAAATTAAGATATTATAAGGAGGTCATCAACCCCACCCTAGAAGATCAAAAGTATCTCTATGTTTTAACTAGCTCAAAGAAGAAAATTAATATAGCCAAGATTAGAACGAACTCTCATGAGCTCCATAGTGAAACAGGTCGTTGGAAAGTTCCTAAAACACCATGGATGGAAAGGATCTGCCATCTCTGTGAGAATATGAACATCGAGGATGAAAATCACTTCCTCTTAGAGTGCCCCGCGTACAACCACATTAGAGCTCAATTTCATAATCTTCGTTGCAATACTGACCTTCCTAGCCTTTTAAGATGTCAAAATTATAGTGAGCTCGGGAGGCTTCTCTCCAAGATTTTTGAGCATAGGAATAAAATCTTAAATCAAACTAAATAATTCTTTTCTTTAAGTCTGATAGACGAAAGATTGATCTGGGTGGACGTTAACCATCATCATCATTATATTAGAACAAATTAATATATATTAGAACAATGAATTTGATTTGACATAAGTATGAGTATGAAATTAGATTATAATTTGATATAAATTTCTTGATATACATATAAGTTATGTAGAAATAAAAATCGAACATATTTAAAATATTAAATATTATGTAGAATTTTTTTGGTAATAATCACATTCAAATGAACCGCCTCAACAATGTTCATTTGAATGTGATTATTATTGAAAAAATTCTACATAATTTTACAATGGATTATTAAATATTATTAATTTTATAAATAATTTAATTAAAAATAATATTAATGATTTAATAAATTTAAAATAATATTATTAAATTAATCTTAATAAAATATCTATCTTTTTGTAAGTTTTAATATGTTTATTATAAGTTAATTAATTATATACAAACTTTTAAAAAAAATCTTAATTTTTGTGAATATTATAACTACTACCACATTATTATTAATGTATTATATAATATAATTACAAAAAAATTAATATATATTTTTTTTTAATCTCGAAGAGACAATGAAAATTCTTTCAAATTTATATTCAATCAAGTAATGGATAAAACATTTTCATACGTTTTCCAAGCAACATCTTTCTTCCATTCATTAATTGAACAGGACTGAACATCTTTGGCCCAGTTGCTCCACTACTGCCTCACTCCACTGCAATTTGGGACATTCTTTGGCTTCAACTCGCTGCAAGGACATGCAATGTTCGATGCCTTGCAACTCTTCCAACTCTAAACACTCGTTAACATGTAATAATTGAAGCTTTGTCAGCTGCTCCAATCCCCATATGCTCTTCACCTTCACACAACCACTCACACACAACCTGCGCAAAGATACCAATGCTTCAGTGCTTGGCAATTCCTCCAATTCTGTGCAATACTCAAGGTCTAGCGTTTCAAGTTTTGCAAGACCATACAAGTTATCTATTTTCCTCAAATTAGGAGAATCCCGAATGCCTAAATATGAGAGTGTATTTGGCAATGTTCCCACCTCTACCAAATTATGGCTGCTTTGCATATAAAGCCATCGAAGGCTGAAGCAAACACTTGTATCAAATGATACATCTGATATCCCTGTTCCATTGAAGAATAATTCTTCGAGCCGTGGTGGAAGTATGATATTCTGAAAGGAAGAGTCCAAATCACTCAATGTTTCTCTCGCTCCTTTCGGCTCCTTCTTAAACGGCAGTTCGCGTATCAGCGGACAGTCATCTATCCATAACTCGCTCAACTCAGTCAACTGTCCAAGTGAAGCCGGCAAACATTGCAATGCCTTGCAGCCCTTTAACCACAACTTATTTAGGTTCCTTAAGTCACCCAGCGAAGGCGGCAGAGTTTCCAACAAAGGGTCTCCAACGTATAGAACTTTCAAATCGTTTAGCTTTCCAATTGCACTTGGCAATTTTTTTAAATTTGTACCTTCCAAACATAAGTGTTTAAGCCACCTCTGATGTGTCACTTGCAGAGGGAGTTCTTCAATTTTTCCACAGCCTCTGAGACTTATGTACTCAAGCATGCTTATATTTCCTAGCGCTTCGCTTGACATGGTTAAATTAGTGCAATCCTCCAAATCAAGATATTGGAGTTTAATTAATTTACCAAAGGAATCTGGCAGCCTCTCCAAAGAGCGGCACGACAACAGCTCGATATGTTGGAGGTTGGTTAAATTACCAAAAGATTCTGGCAGCCTGAGGAAAGCTGAGCAATGAGACAGCATAATCCGTTGGAGTTTGATTAAATTACCAAAAGATTGTGGCAGGCTCTCCAAAGCGATGCAGCGAGACAGCTGGATGTGGCGGAGGTTGGTTAAATTACCAAAGCACTCCGGCAGTGATTTAATTTTTTGGCATTCTTTTAACTCCAAGACTTGTGAGTGGGACTAAAGAGCTGCTTCTGTAATACCGTGGTAGATGTTTCAGCTCCCCAATTACAATTCGTTCTAGGTGCTTCAGCTGCCCTATAGACTTTGGAATGTCTGAGAGCGGAGCATCAACTATTAACTCCCGCAACATTAAAGGTGCCTGCAAAATATTCGCATTTGTCAACAGTAACAAAAATACAAATGGATTATCATTCTCAACAAAACACAAGCCCGACAACATTGGAGATGATCCTGTAGTGTAATATCAATCCCACAAATTATAATTTACCTGGGATTCCTTTTGCCACAACGTTTTTAGTTTCCCCCCTCTCACTTGTAAAACCCTTAAATGCTTCATTGAAATTGAAGAAGGCAGGGAAGTGTAGGGACACTTGTTCCAGCGCAGCCATATGAGATGTGGAGACTGCACCTTTGTCAAAATGTTGTCCACCAGAACATTTTCAGTATCAAGAAGTTGCAACTTGCTCATACATATACCAGGATAATGAATATTGCAAAGCTCCATCAGGCAGTTCCCGAACAATTCGGGAATCCTCTGGTACCACGGCAATTCTGAGCAGATATCATGGCTATCCGTGTGATCAAGCATTCTAATTCCGCGCACTTCGTCTATTACCTGTTAAAGTGTGTAAAAAATGATGAATAAATTTAAAAATTCTACACAGATTTCTGTACAATAATTTTAAATTTTTAGAGCTTTGAAAGATTATGTACTTACTGACGATTGCTGCACCAACTCATCCATGTCGTTCCTTGTCCAATTCCAAAGACGACGCGGCAATCCTGAAGCATTGGCAATCTCTCTTCCCATGTCTCTGAGCTGATCGTGCATTTTTATTTTGTTTTCACCATCGACTTCTGCAAGACATTTGTCCTGTATATTTCGAAATCCACACAACCCATTATCCCATATTCTTACGGCCATATCCCTGTCTTCTCCAATGAAAAAACAGGCAATATCCAAGAACATCTGTTTTTCCTCCCTATCCAGCACGTCGTAACTGATTTGAAGCTTTTGTTTTATCTCATCGGGAAGTATGCGTTCAAGTTTATTCAATTGGTCTTCCCAGTAAAATGTGTCCCTTCCATTAAGAAGTGCCCCAATCACCTTTAAAGATAAAGGCAATCCAGCACAGGCTTTTAGGAACTTCTTTACCAAAGATTCAAATGCAGGGAGCGGATGTGGAGAAGTGAAGGAATGCAAACAGAACAGCTCAAGGGAGTGTTGGGTAGAAAGGCCAGTTAGGTTATATATTGACGACTCTTGGACTCCTGAGCTTATGAGAACATTTTTGTTCCGAGATGTAATGAGTATTAAGCTATCAGAGTCGAAAACAGCTGGATCTGGCAAAAGTGCATAAACCTGGTCCACCTTATCTACATCATCCAAAACTACCAAAACGTTTGGAGATGCAATATGCTTCTTCAGAATCGTTATTCCTTCATGAACACTAACTATTGGAATACCTGATCCGGTCAACTTCCTAAGAAGTTCCATCTGCAACAAATTTAATGTTCCTTTATCTCCATAATCTCTGACATTAAATAAAAAGCAAGATCTACCATAATGCGAACTCTTCCTATTAAAGAATTCTTTGGCTAACGTGGTCTTTCCTATACCACCTAACCCCACGATCCCCAATATGTGAGTTTTTCCGTTATGTTGTCGCTGGGAAAGGACTGTATTTTCGAAGTCCTTTATCTTATCATCCAAACCTGTTGGATATTTAGCCACGTCTAGGGCTGGTTTTTTCACTTTTTTCAACACCCCTTCAACCACTTTATCTACTAGCTCCCCTTCATCTCTGATAAAATAAATAAAGCTGATGAAAATAGAACAATTGAAAAAAAAAAAAAAAAATTATACAGGTATCATGTAACATAAAATAATACAATGGCGAGGAGGGAGTTTGACTTCTCACCCATTGGACGCTTCGAGCTCAAAACCACTTATTTCTGCAACATCAGAAAGAGCCTTTTTCCACTTCTCAACCGTGGCAACGTCGTATCCTGAATTTTCCAGGTCCTGAGCATAAGTTCCCTTTGTCCACCGAAGTTCGGCAGGTTTCACGTGGTAAAACACTGGAATTATTGGAGAATTCGATTCCTGCATCAGTAAGAGCTCGTTCAAACACCAGGCTGATTCGGCATACCTCCTGGAGAAAATGGCCACATGTACGGAGGCCGAACGAATGGCACATTCAATCTGAGAAGGAAAGTTGTCTCCCCGTCGCAATTCAGGCTGATCGAGAAAAACTTTGAGCCCATGTGAAAGAAGGCGCCTGTAAGTATGGCTGGCTAAAGTTTTCTTTGCATCCTTACCACGATGGTTGATAAACACATCGTACTTGGAATTAGTAACGGTGGAGGTGGAGGTGGAGGTGGATGCAGAGGAGGATTCGGCCATTGCAAGTTGGATAATAGAAATGAGCGGATAAGAAGGAACAGGTTGCCAGGAAGGAGATCAGTTAGCAAACAGAGAAGAGCAGAAATAAGGGTAAAAATTGCAATGAAAAATGTCCATGGTGGGAATATAGGTTTGAGCGACCAATATTCCCATGACCGGCCAATACAATAAACAGGGTGCTCTCTCCATGAGTCTCGTTTCAACGCGTTTCCACTGGTATGATCAAGACGACCCAGGTTATGGGGATGCCCACCATTTCTATCAGTACTGCTGCACTTCATGAGCAGTTTCAATTTGGGCTTTATGATGATCATCTCGCTGAGAATCATTCTCAGCCTAGATTTTATGTTGAATATGTATTGTTTTATATTTTAATATAAATCAGCTTTTTTTTCTCCTTAAAAAAAAATGATCAAGACGACCCATATCTCTGTGTCCGGGTGAAATGAATATGGTATGCAACTTGACACCAACCAACTGAGAGGACCTAAGCCTGTTTGGCGCCGGACAACCCTCTATGTCCGGGTGAAATGAATATGGTGGACACCGTGGCAACGTCCAAGTAACTGAGAAGGTATAGATGTACAGCTGGTATGCCCCAGACAATGACAACATATAAATTGACAACATATAAAGTGGTATTATAATGACGACAAAACTATTGAGTGAAAGTCGCGTACACATACATACATATTTTAAGTACGAGACTTTATCTTAATTAGAAAGGCAAAAAAACATACATATTTTTTATTTCATTTTCAATTAAATATGATCGCTGTTTATCTGTCATGTGATTGGTAATACTGAAATCAATTCTTTATTTTAATGAATTTTAGTTAGAAACTTAATGGATTAATAATGGTTTCCACTTTTAATTTCTTTCAATTTACCGATTCAATAATAGATTTTTATAAAAGGTTATAATTCCATATAAAAATATTTAGTTACTATATTATTAAATGAAAATTAAATTAAACTAAATATATATTATATTATCAAATAAAAGTTAAATTAAACTAAATATATAATTGAAATAAAATAAAATAAAATAAATAAATAAAATATGAACTATAAATTAATAAAATAATCTAATAAAAAAACACTATTCAACTAACTAAATAAAATAAATGAAATGTAAACTATAAACTAATAAAATAATCTAATAAAGAAACCCCATGCAACTAAGTAACTTTCAAGAGTCAATCTAACATGTTCAATATGTCCATTACTATCACATGACTAAGGGAGGGATGGCCACATTCAAGATATTTTTTAATTTATTTTTATGTTAGTTATACAATTATATATCTCTAATTTAACTTAACTTCAAGTTATTTCAAACTTTAAGTTATTTCAAATTTGAAAATATTTCTTAATTTATTTCTATGTTTATGTTTTTTAAAGTAAATTTAACCCTTAACCAGCTTATAAAATCTGTTTATTTATACTAAATGCATATTAATTTAACTTTTATACTTCTTTAAAAACAGTACTAAATGCATATTAATTTAACTTTTATACTTCTTTAAAAACAGGAAATAGTAAAAGAAACAAAATTAACATGAAAATGATAGTCCCAATTTTATTTAGTGTAGTTGATTACAGTTTTAACCGAGACCACCCATAACCAAAAGAAGAAAGTAAAAGGGAAAATTGGGGTATATAGATAGAGTGACATGTGGTTTAACGGTAAGTTTTGTTGGGTGAAACCCACGAGACGGAGGTTCAAATCTCATTGAGTATATGGCTTGTTGTGTCTTGGCTAGAAGAGTAGGTGACCCCATAGTGGACGTCTGGCTCTTATTGAGGCATAAGTTAATTGCTATTGATTTAGTATCACCTATGGCATTGACTGCTCCTCTGTACTCGGCCTCTGCTGATGATAAGGCAATGGCAGCTTGCTTCTTGCTTGACCAACAAATTGGGCTAGATCCCAAACTAAGTACATAACCGGAGGTGGACTTGCGATCAATGGTGTCACCAACCCAGTCTGAATCTGTGAACCCAATGATATTCAAAGAAAAATTGGCTGCATAATGAAGCCCATAGGTGATTGTCCCCTGGACATATCGAAGGATGCGCTTTGTAGCGTTCCAGTGTAACTCATGTGGCTCCTGTATGTATCTGGAAACTGCTCTGACAACATAGGAGAGATCAGGACGAGAGTGAGTGAGATAAGGAAGACTTCCCACAAGCTGGCGGTACAATGTGCAATCAACCAATGGTGTGTCTTTTCCATTCTCAAGCTTTATCCCTGATAAGAAAGGTGTGGCTGCTGGCTTGCAGTCACTCATGTGAAATCGTGCCAAAAGATCTCTAGCATACTTTGGTTGAGAAATGGTAATCCCAGAATCATTCTGATTGATCTCTAGTCCAAGGAATAAATTTAGCAAGCCCATGTATGTCATAGAAAACTGCTTATGCAATGCAGTTTTAATCTTAGTAATGACAGAAGTTGAACTACCTGTTATCAAAATATCATCTACGTAGAGTACTATGATCAACAAGGAGTCATTTTTATTCAAAAAATAAACATTGGAATCAGATTTGTAGCGTACAAAATTTTGAGATAACAAATAAGAATCCATCTTTGCATACCATGCTCTAGGTGCCTGCTTGAGGCCATAGAGAGACTTCTTTATTTTGCATACCAGAGATGAATTGTGCATGTATCCCGGTGGCTGCTCCATGTAGATTTCCTCCTCGAGATCACCATGAAGAAAGGCATTATTCACATCCATATGATGCACCTCCCATCCTCTTGCTGCTGCAATGGAGAGAGCTAGCCGAATGGAATCCATTTTTGCCACTGGAGAAAAAGTCTCATCATAGTCAACACCATGTACTTGCTGAAAACCTTTTGCTACCAATCGTGCCTTATATCGACTAACTTGGCCATTTGATGCTTTCTTGGTCCGGTAAACCCACTTGCACCTCACAAGTTTGCGATTGGAAGGTAGCGGAACCAAATCCCAAGTTTGGTTCTCAATGAGAGAGTTATATTCCTCATCCATTGCGGCTTCCCATTCAGGATGCCCATTTGCTTCTACATAAGTTTGTGGATCAGATCCATGCATCATATAAGCATGCATGGGCATGGATGGCTCCATAGCTAAGAGTGCTTGCGGATCTTCCTCAAACAGAGGGATAGAGGTAGGATCATCAAGGATATCACTCATGCTGCGCCATTTTTGTGTTGAGGATGGTCGAGAATCTTCCGAACTACATGTGGAAGTATGATATCGATGTTCAACAACTGGTTGTCCAATAGGGGTCACAGGAAAAGACTCATCTTCGTCATAATTCTGATCTGAAGTTTCATCTGCATACTCATCAATGAGTGGTGATGGAAACTTGGTAACAAGTTCATCCGCTGGTGCATGCAAAATATCTTCGTCAAACTTTACACTTCTTTCAATAAAGAGCTCTTCAGTGTGGATATCAAGCAATCTGTACCCTTTGACTTCATCAGAATATCCAAAAAACATGCATGCTTTACTTTGAGGCTCAAAAGCCTTTCTCTTCTCTGTAGGAATGCGGGCCCATGCTCGAGATCCAAAAATGTGGAAATGACTAACTTCAGGTTGCATGCCAGTCCAAGCCTCAAAAGGTGTTTTTCCAGTAACAGATTTATGAGGAGATCTGTTCTGGATGTATGAGGCACAATTGATAGCTTCATCCCACAATTTCGACGGAAGAGATCTTGCATGCAACATGCAATTAGCCATCTCTTTCAAAGATCGATTTTTCCTTTCAGCCACGCCATTTTGCTGTGGAGTGTAAGGAACTGTATGCTGCAACTGTATGCCTGCTTCATTACAAAGATTCTTGATATCTTTGTTGACATATTCCGTCCCATTATCTGTGCGGAGTATCTTGATGCGTTTTCCAGACTGATTTTCCGCATGCACTTTGAAAATCTTTAGATGTTGAAAAACTTCAGACTTGAGTTTCAAGAAGTAAACCCAAGTGAATCTCGTGTAATCATCTATAAATGACAACACATATCTTGCTTTGCTCATTGAAAGCACCGGAAATGGACCCATGAGATCATTGTGTACAAGTTCCAAAGGTGAAGAGGCTCTCCATGCATGCCCCTTCTCGAATTTGTCTTGTGGATGCTTTCCAAGAGCACATCCATTACAAACACCATCTGAAAATTCAATGGTCGGCAATCCTTTGACCATCCCTTGCTTACTAAGTTGTTGCATATATCTGAAATTCAAGTGCCCAAATCTCTCGCGCCAAATCCTACTTTCTTCATTTGCATGCGTAAGTAGCAAAATAGAATCTGATTGAGGAACAAAATCAGAAAATGTATATAGACGAGATTGATCATTTACCTTGCCAGATGCAATCTTCAAGTTGGTTTGCATGTCATAAATGCTCACGGAATCTGGGGTAAATTCCACTTTCCTTCCGCTGCCTGTGTGTGTCATCTGATACACTGAGAGAAGATTCACAGAAAGCCTTGGAATATGCAAGACATTTTCAAAACTTCCATCTTCGAATTGCACTCTTCCTTGTCCAGTTACTGCAACTGCAGAATTATCCCCCATGAGAATGGGAGGACCTGAGTATGCATGTAGAGAAGAAAAGGATTCCTTTGAAGAAGCCATATGATGTGAAGCTCCTGAATCGATGATCCATTCTTGCGATGCAGAATGAAGAGCAATCAAAGCATGCCCATTACCTCTTGGATCTGGTGCTTTTTCTCCAGACTTCTTCTTGGCATTCTCAAGAATGTGGTCTCCAATATTGTGTTGCTGGAGTGTCTGCGCCATAAGATCTATAGTCTTATTCATGCATGCAGATTCAGGATGAAAACCACGGTGGAAATAATTGCACATTGATTGCCCTTTTGTTCCTTTCCTTTCCTTTGAGCTGGATGATCCGTCAGGGGGTCTGGGATTTCCTCCCTTTCTTGGATCAAGATCCTTCTTCCCTTTTCCTTTCTGATGGTCTTTGGAATTTTCCTTTCCTTTTGCATGCACTTTGGAATTTTTAAGTCTGCCCATTTTGATGAGCTTATCTTGCTCATGCATCAAACACTGAATAAAAGAATCCAGTGAGGGCATCTTCCAAGCTACAGATCTAACTGTGTGGAATGTAGAGATGAACACTGCATACTCTGGACCAAGTTTTGATAAAATGGAAAGAATCAATTGATTTTCTTGCTTGGATTTGTCGATCTCGCATCCTTTCAGCTGAAGCAACAAGGCTTTATACCTTATGAAAAAATCTTGAATGTTCTCAAAATTTCTCGGATCTAATGAGTTTAACTCATTTTCGAGAATGTGACCTTGCATTTCATCCTGTGTTCCAAACAATCCTTCCAAATTTTTACATACTTCATTTGGAGTTGAACGTGATTCAACATGAAATCGCAATTCTGGAGAGATAGATAAACATAGGATGCCGAAGGCCTCATCCATGCGATTGAAATATATTGTTTTCTCCATTGCCGATGTTGGTTCAACTTCTGTTTCCATGGTTATTCGAAATAAGCCTCTACTTTTGAGATGAAGTAGAATCTTTGGCTTCCATTCGAAATAATTATATGGAGTAAGAATTTCCGATTATGAAAACTCCAATTTAGACTCCATTCTTTGTTGTTGCTTCAATCTTCTGAACCTGCAAATAAAATTGCTTGTGCACTGATTACAAATCGCTGCGCTCTGATACCATGTAAGATTTTGAGATACAAAGATCTAGATCTGCAAAACAATGAACAAACTTGCAAGAGAAGGAAGGAAGCGAGCAAGAATTGAGAAAATAATGAAATTGATTCTCCAATATTAGTTTTGGAATAAATACATAAAAGCAACTAAGTTAAGCTTAGTTGTACATGCAATAACTATAGATGTTTAACGCTAACTGAAGCTAAGTGTGCTTTATGTTATGTTAATGTGCAGATGCACCACATGCAAGCTGTAAGTTAACTTAACTAAGCAAGTGCACATCACATGCAAACAGTAAGTTAACTAAAGCTAATTTAAGTGCATGTACACCAACACAGCTAGTCTAAGTGCATGTACACCAACAAATACTAACAAAAAATGGTTGAAAAATTCTTAATTTATTGGCAATAATGAGATTATTATATTGTGAAAGTGTTGGCCAAGGATCATGAAGTTCACTGTGTGAAAATGAGTGTTCTTATTTAAACTCTTGTAGCTAGCCTGCATGTAGGATACAAGTCCAAAGTTGTTGATATTTTCAGAGATAGTAGCAATCATGATTTCCCTACCATAATATTGGAATATGGAACATATATCAAGGCCAAGGTGAAATTTTAAATCCCACTAGATAGAAAAGAAATAATAATAATAATAATGTGTTTTTCCTACCGGGTTTTATTATTGTCTCTGTATTTTTCCATAATTTGATTTCAATTTGTGAGTGCTCCAAGAAACGTGAAAAGTTCATAGTTCCTTTAGCTTGGGATGTCTTAGGGTATCTATTCCAGCAAAATAATTTCCGAGAACTTGGCACCCGTTCTCATCTCCTTGAAATGATGAAACTCCTGTCATTCCAGTTGGGAAGACGAAAACGGAAAGTGAACCCTGGTTGCTGGCTCTTAATACTAGTTCAAGTTTACACAAATGCTCGAACGACTTATTTTTGAGTTAGTATTTCCAGGCTGCTTAAACTTTCTCGGTTGCAATTTCATTTCTAAGGGTATAATCTCTTCAAACCGTTCTACACTCACAATTTAAGAACGATGTTCTCTTTTAGAGTTCATATGATCTTTGGATATTTTGTTTACCCATGGTGTTTTAGATCATCTGCCAATTCTGGTATCAAAATTGCAATTTCATGTTTAATGGTATTTTTTTCCCTAGAAAGATGCCTAGGAAAATTTTGAAAACTTCATTGTTGCCGATGTTGTGTAACTGTTGTGTAACTGGGGTAAACCCCTGGTGCCTGAATTTCAAGCACTTGAGCACTTGGAGAGTTGAACACGTGACCTTTGAGAGACAACCCCTAACCTCTCCAACTTATCGCTGTTAACCTTTGAGGCTAATGGCATTATCTTTTGGGGTTAACAACATTATCTATTTTAACTTATGGAGTGTGCACTCACAATTCCTAGATCGCATAATGTTCTCTTCTTGACTTTCTCTTCTCTTGGCACATCTTGCAATTTTGTTTTGTTTATCTATGATTTTTTTAATGATGTTTTTTATCATCTGCATGTGTAGATTATGTCCTTAGTATTTTTCCTTCTTTTTCTTGCAAATAATATGTAGCTTGGTAGGGTAGTTTTGATTTTATCAATGGAATTCCTATATCTTGTCATTTTTCTACGATTTTATGTAGGTCACTTTCCATTGTCTTCTTGTGCTTTTGTTCTGAGTGCACACTTTTAATTTTATGATATTGTCAAATATATTAGTTGATTTCCAATTTCTTGAGCTAGATTTGCTTGCATATTTTTCATTCTTGTGGTAGTGTTTCTTGACATCTCTATTACGGGTAATTTGTCTCTATCCTCTGCTTTTTATGGATGTCATTGTCTCAATTTCTTGTCTTTGTTGACTTTTTGTACTTTGATTTCGGAAGAGAAAGTATCATTACATTTCCATTTGCCTCAAGTAAGATTAAGCTAATCTCTAGTAAAAGGGGTACGGTATTGTAACTTTGTTTTTTTTACTCTAGAAACTATCAAGATTTTTTTTTTTTTTTTCCAAATTTTAAATGATTTATTACAATTTTTGTTGGAAATTTTTATCACTTAGTTTAGCAAGTTTCTTTATCAACAATCTATTAATTATGGTGACTGCAATACCCAAACTTTATTCTTATCCAATATTGGATTAATAAATAGATATTTATGAGTTTTTATAACATTCTAATGTTTTTATTAAATCACTATTATATTTTCACTTATTGTTGAGGTTTCAAATCCTTTTCTATAAGTCTTATTTTTAGGCTATGCTTTTCTTGTAAAACTACTTATATCACAATTAATATAACAATATGCAAAACCAAAATTTTAGAGAAAAATAACCATGAAGAAGCATTATAAGTCATTTCGAAACTTCCAATACCAAAAACATATACATGTTATCAAACATTCAAATTCCCATTAAAAACTTGTAGAAATATTAAAAAACATATGCGCAAGGTTTAGTACTAAAAAACCATTAAAAGCATCAATTTATGTCTTCGGGGTTGCATTAACAATATACACAATCATTATTACTTTAAACACAAACTATTGTAGATTGTAACTACAAGATCAAAGGTGTCATGATAGGGTTGTTCTTCGACAACTAGTTACTTCCATTTAGTATTTTCATCTTGATACAGGTTTGTCACCTTTAAGATGGCTATAGGGATGGATAACTCCATGTCATCAAATTGTGGTTGAGGATACTCATCATCCTAACTATGTGGTCTTTCTAAGTACATTTCACATGTTAAAATTTATGTAAATAATCAAAACTATTAATCCTCAAAAGTTGAGAATCCTTCTAAAATCTTAAAAGTATGGCTACTAACTTGGGAAAAAACAAGGCACTATCACAAGGAGACTAATGAAAGTTGAGATGCAAGAGTAGTTCAAAGATATTTTTCAATAAAGGGAGGCCGAAACTCACAAATTTTCATAGAACGCCAAATGAAGGGCATGAAAAATGTAAAAACGTCACCAAATTTTCATTTGACGGGCAAAAAGGATTTGAAATTCCAGGCATGTTCCCAAGTTCCTCAAAGACACAAAAAGGCCACCTTCATTAGTGCATAGTTGTCCTTTCTTCGTGTAGTGATAGTTGTAAGAAGAAGCATTGGTGATTGGAATGCCAGGGAAGTGCATTATTCTTATATTCTACAAAATCAATTCTTTGAAGGCTTTCCATCAAATTGTATATTTAGTTTGAAAACTTAAATCCTCTATGAGGTTAGAATAATATTAGTCGAAAAAATTTAAAATCAAAATCTTCCCAAATCGATATAGGAAAAATTTAAATGATATCTCCATAAACATGGTCAAAGCATATCTGGTTGAGCAGGAAAATTCACATATTGCCCATTGCCCTCATGCATCACAAATCAGCCCAAAATTGGCAACATGAGAAACTGTCATTTCTTCAAATTGTTATGAACCCCGGTTCAGCGCATTTAAGTATTCTACCACATGTGCATGTAGATAGTTGCGGCTGAAAATTTCCACTGTAATTTTTAATTGTCTACTACTCTCATCGACGTTCCGGTAACGTAGTTGGGATTTGAATAGCATGTCGTCTGGACAAACTTCAATATTCATGGCTTCTCTAGCCATGTCTTGATTTCTGTTGGTTAGAATATTAGAAAATTGCATGAAAAAACGTACCCCCGAAGAAAGCGTAAAAACGAATCTCCTGCAAATGTCGTTAACACAAAATTATGGGGAAAACCCTCGACTTCTGCAGGCCCACTAATGGGGCACGTGTAGGCAATCGGTTCAATGGATTTTGTTGTTTAATGAATTATATGACGTCAATGTCAGAAGCCCATCTGCGTTATGATTATTGCCCATTCTATGGTCCACAACCATAATAAAACATTCACAATTTCATAGCATATAAAAAAACAACATTTTTAACAATTCCACATATTTGATAACGACATGTTGATGATATTTTTTTTAAATAATTCTGGGAATTATACATAATTAAAATAACAGAAAGAATAGCCAGTTACGATGGTTCGACTATGGTGCTCTTGTTTGGACCACTTGACTGAATATGCCACCATGTCAACTAGGAAACTCTATCTCACAAGTGGTCCCAAGGCTATGATGCAAAAAGTGCACTTAATGACATTTTGATGCTCAAAAATCAAAACCCTTTCATCGTTACCGTAAAGCTACTAGAGTTGGAGCTCAACTCGACTATTGATACCAATATCCTTTTGGATTTGCTGATGAAAGTTATATTGCATTTGTTCAACCCCTTCGACACTATAAAAATTGATCAAAGAGGGGCGAGTGGAAGCGGTATAGTCGGAAAGATCATTTTGTGCATAAGGAAATGCAGTTTCAGAAATACCGCTCACAAGGCCGCTGACTATATACCCCTTGGTTGGGTGCAAATTTCCGCTAATGGAATTGACCCTAAGAGACCAAGTGGAGTAACCAGTGGTTTTCCAGGCTGAGAGCGCAAAGTTGTCATAGAAGAACTGAGAAATGGTGACTTTGTCGAGCAGTTTCGAGGCAAGGAACTGCAAGAAGGGATCGAGGTATGGAGGATCATCGGTGGTAATTTTGTCGGGTGGAAATTGGAGAAGACTGATTGTCGGAGCAGTGTTGTAGCGTCGGAAGGGGTTGGACTGGTTTACCCAATCGAGGCCATGGGGGCCACGACCATATTTGTTGAAGGAATGCTTGTTTTCTCGTGGTATTTTATCACTGCCAACAGCTTTTCTGGTAGAGTTGGGATTGGAGTTTGATGTTGTGGTGGTGCAGCAAAAGCCATGATGGCAGACCTACTAGAGAACATGGTTTTTAGGGAAGTCGTAGGTTTGTGGAAAATTGCACAGCGCTGCGATGTTAATGGAGACGTTGGGTTTGTTTCCATGGATTGGATTGGATTCCTTAATACAAAATTCTAGAACCGGACAACCATTATGTTAAATAGTAAACTTTTTTTAATTTTGTATTATAATATTTTTATAATTTTAGTCCGGGTTACTTTCTTTATTATTGTTTGATTTTTTAATTCTAGAAACGTGGCTCTGGAAGCTTGCTCATCGATCTCTGCGCCCGGTCGCCACATAGTTGCTGCCTCGTGCACTGCGTGGCGGCGCGCTGCACAAAGGAGGCTGAGCCGGGCATATGGCCGTTCATGGAGTCGGTTTTCTGCTTGCAGCCCCCCGGTGACACACCGACGCGCCGGTCGACTTTCGATGCCATCATAGTTGGAGGCATTTTGTATTCTTCAACCAGGGCTTCGCTTATACGCAGTACACGTGGCATCTTCCATCGGACAGCGAGGGGTGCTCTGTTTTTATTCCACGTGCAACTAAAGGTTCCTTTCATGAAGGACAACGATATTCATTTCTATACGTTTCAATAGGAAATTGCTTAGCCTCAATGAAATTTCCCATCTGTATACTCATCATGAAGTAATGTTATCTTTTAAACTCTAAAAAAATGTCTCCATGACATCAACCCAATTTCTTCTCATTTACATGCTTTCAGATAATTTAAATGACATACATATTTATATCATGAATGACTTAATTATAATTTGTTCAGAAAAATATTATTTGTTTTTTCAAAATATATGCTTACCTTTTCATCTTTCTGCCCTATTTCCTATTCACATCACTCATTAGTTATGTCCAACTACGATCCTCATACTCACATAATTTTATTCCAAATTCATTTTCATATTTACATAGACACAAATTCAAGACATATTCATATTTACATAGACATTTTATATTGCCTAGCTAGGGATGACCCAAAAAAATATATGTTTCAAAGTTTAAAAGCCAATATTCCATATCGTCACAAACTTGTTCTTTTCATAAAATTCCCCCTTCATGTCAGTGTCTCCACCTCTTCTGTTAACATTCATTATGTCCCACATGTAGAACACCAAGACACTTCCCTTCCATATCTACCACTCCACCTTCCGACGTTCCTTTGCGCCTCTTGGTGCAATTGCTAGTTTTTACATTTTATTTTGGCTTGGCACTCTTAGGCGTGCTAGATCCCTCTTGACGGGTGTTGTGATAGGTTCAATTTTGAACCTTGGTCGTATCCATAAAAAAATGGCTAATGGAGCTAAATTTTTCCACCAACCACAAACTTTTCCATCACGACTTCTGCTCTTTCTTTTCATTAGATTTATCTCTTTCCATCAGTCGTAATGGTTAGGGCTTTCATTGATAATTAAAACAAAATCCAACTGGTAAATATGAACTTGGCATGATTTCTTCCACCCTCAGACTTAAATGCGGGACAATCATGACGAACCTTATTTCCAAGGCTATAAGTTATTAAATGCTGGTGGGAAGTATATGCCCACCGTTAGATTTAAACAAATTTAAATTTAACGGTGGGCATATACTGCCCACCGCCATTTAATAACTTATAGCCTAGAAAATATGGGCAAGCCTTATTTCCTGGATTATCCGCCATTTAATACAGTGTGGCATTTACTTTTACTTTTATCAATGATAATAATTTAATAATTTTTTAACTGACATATTTCCAAATTGAGTGAAAGAAAACACCAAATTATTTTTGTGATGATAATGGTTAAAGCCAAGAGGTATTTATTCTGGAGTAAATAATTAAAAATAAGTAATAATGAATTTATTCTATATTTCTCATTTGTTTCATATTCATTCTTTCACAAATTGTAATTATGTTTACGTTTAAAAAATAAAATTCAATACATTAGTTAATTATAAATAGATGTTTAAAAAATAAAATTCAATACGTTAGTTAATCATAAATAGATGTATGTTGGGAAAAATATTGAATTAAAAAGGAATTGAGGTGGATTGTTTTGTATCTGGTTCTTTTAATGGGTGACTACAACTCAATTAGAGAGTGCAAAAAAAAATGAGTGAGAATAGGTAGAATATTCTTTTAAAGTCATTATCTTTTAATATGTAGAATATTGATAACATGGTATGCATGGAAAAAATAAAACTTGTTCTATCTACATCTATATATCATTTAAGAAATGCACAATTTAAAGTACTCTTTACTTTCCTTTTGTCAAACCATCTTCTCATGGTTTAATCTCATTCTATTTTAACAAGGACATGTATTCCCATGTAGTTTAGACTCTTGAATTTATTGAGAGTGATTTGCAAAAAATGAGTTCATGTTTAATATTAATCACATTTAACATATTATGTTTATTATAGTAAGTCTTAAAAACTGCATTGAAGAAAGAAATAAAAACATGGAGAAAGTTTGAAAGGGTTTGCATTACTCATTGATATAATTATGGGTGCAAAATCAACATTTAGCATTGTAAATAAAAATTTTCATTGATATTGTTGGGGAAATTTAGCAAATCGTGTGTCATATAATTAGTTTCTCAAATGTAGAATGTGAATAGAGATGAATAATCTAACCAAACAATAATACATTTTATGCTATGAAATATTCTATTTAATTCAATGGCCTTAGTGCACATAACCATCAATGTAGATCCTTTAGTTATGAGAATCGGAAAATTACCAAGGTTATAGATGATTAGCGAGCTTTCCAATATTCTTACTTCACATATATACTTTAAATGGTAATGTTGTGGGTAGTAGTACATGCATGAAATTTTGATTAAATTTCAATAATCAAACCTTGGTTAAAATAAAAAATTATATTAATGTTTTATAGTCTCTCAAAAATGGGATTCCATCTACACTACAACACGTTGGTGGACAAAGGCAATAAAGTCTTTTGTTGTAGAGGAAATAATGGGTAGAGATAGGAAGGTAGGGTAATATGTATAAGTGATAGGGGAATTCCAAATAACAATGTTAAATGTTAGTCATTCTCGAGTGAAAAAAAATAGGGTGATTAGTCCCTTAAAAGACACATTTTACATAACTATCTAGAAAATAAATATTGACTTAGGACCATGGAAACTAACCTAGTTTAAGGATCTAAATTTCATATGTCAGCTCTCATTTTATCATTGAGGCTTAGTACACAATACTATAAAACTTTTACTTAACTATCTCGAAAATAAATATTGACTTAGGACCATGGAAACTAACCTAGTTTAAGGATCTAAATTTCATATGTCAACTCTCATTTTAACATTGACGTTTAGTAGACTAATACTATAAAACTACTCGTTTAACAAAAAAATTGTCTATGATACTCCACTTCTCTTGTGCCATATTACATACTTCATATTAGACACCAAATGTTCATTCAACTTAGTTCCATCTCTTTTGTCTCTTTGTATTTTTTTTTCTTTTTAATTTACTGCAAACTAAAATTGTAGAATCGACAAGATATTTTGGGATAGGATGAAATCTTTGTTTACCATTTATAGTAGCATAGCTCTTCCACTTTGATATAATATACTTGTTAATTTTACAAGCAATAATAAAAAAACACCATTTCCAAGAATGAATCTCATATGACCCCTTATTCAAATGAGGTCCAAAAGAGTTAATATTTTCTTAGCTTTTCATTTACATTGAATAATTTTTAAACAATAAAGCCTTGAAAAATATCATTTTTTTTGCAAAAACAAAATATAACCTATTTAATTTCTCAAGTCTATTTATTCAGATATGAGGTATATATGTTATGTGGTTTTATGTTTTGTAGTTAAGTAGAAATTAGAAGTATACAACTGAAACAATTTTTTTCACTAAAAACATTAGCATTAAATTAAGCCATAAACAAGTATTCTCTTTAATTAAGCCAACCCCATAGACAAGAACAAGTCACCATGTCAACAACTGAATGAAAGCTATTGTATAGCATAACAACGACTATAAAATAAAGACTACCATAAAAAATTAACATCTCATTCTCCATAATAGTTCATGACTAGAATGAAATAAATAGCAAGGTTCCATTAAGATATACCAAAATGTTAAAGAGAAGAAGTGTTTTTTTGGATGGTTTATAAATAATCAATCAAGAATCCATTTGCTAAGATATAGGAGGAGAGAGGTAGAGTCAATAGTGGCAATAAAAGCAATAAGAGGTAGAGGGCATGGGTAGGTGAGAGTGCATGGCTTAGAATCCACTATTTTCTTTTAATCCTAGACTAATAAACTAAACATGAGGATGACTTATATTTTTCCTCTTATAGCATGTCAATTTAATTTTGGTAGCATACAAAATGTATTCAAAATTGAATGAACAAAAATTGGAGCATTGTAGAACTATAAAACTATAATGAATAATTTTTTCTATACCAAATATATATGGAATATTTGTAATAAAGAATATTTTTAGACGCATTTATCTTGCACCACAACTAAGTGCATGAAACATAATTAATGTGTTTATGTGCATTTATCCTACAAATCACTTTCTTCACCAAATATAATTGATGCTCTAAGTGGTCAAATGACCTTTAACCCAATGTCTCTCGTGTAGAAATTATATAACATATGCATGTATATATCCAGATTCCCCTGATCTAACAATATTTATCTTCTTGCTAAATACATAATCCTTCCACTGTTAATATTTTTCAAAATTTAAACTCAATTGCAAAACACATGAAGCAATAAAAACAATCGCACATAACACAGTTGTTTAACGGGAAAGCCTGAAGCTAAAAACCCCAACTATCATATATTATGTATCATGGATATCATGTAACAATCTCATACAAAGCTTAGTACATCAAGCTCTCAGTACAATACAATCGTCACACACTAACATGAAGAAATCTGCAAATCCATGCACTGATTTCTTGCCACCTGGCAGCCTGCCTCCACTGCGCAATCCCTGCTGAAGAAGACCCCTGAATGAATTCGAATTGGCCTTGCCTTGATTGCGCAATCCTCATTGGCAACTCCAATGTGTGTGTGATGCAATCAATGCATCACTATAGTCACAACGGATAGTCCATCTCACCCTTTCACATACCTCTCCACTGAGTCTCCACTGGAACTGACATGCACTGTACTTAACTGTTGTATTTGTTCAATTGATTAGTGAGTTATTATTTGTTAATTAATTAACTAATTAATTCACTCCACTCTCACTAGTGTATCATTCAGTTAGACTAGATACAACTAGCTCAACTGAGTTTAACTCTAATAACTGAGTTAAACTGAATAAAAACTCCATGAACTACTCTTCCAACTCTGTCATAACTTTGCCACTTCAGTTCTAACTAAGCCCTCCATGCATGAACTACCAGTAAACCCTAGGAATTGCGTAATTCCTTTAGCCCACTGTTTTGCCAAATTTGTACACTGAAATAAAGTGCTCCAAGAGAATAAGTTGATATTTAGAGTCTGATTATTATTAAGGGCTGCTAATAATCGACATATCTATTTTTAGATCGATGATCTATAAATAGACTTCGCCCAATATTTTAAAAATAAAATTTCATCTATTTTTCCAACTTGACCAACCATCCACAAATAGCATCCTGCAATTTCTGAAATATGATCAGCATGTCTAAAAATAGACATAGTCTAAAAATAGACTTGCACCTAAAAATAACATGCGGGCCCACTTAGTGAAGGCGACTGATTTTCACTAAGCTCCATCATCTTGTTGAATCTCAACATATCGTAGTTCCTAAGGGAATTGCTTGATATAATGTGGATTTTAGATCGATGTGATTGAATAGTCATTGGTACTTTAAGGGTTCACAAACTTTGACAAAAAATGATGATAGAAATTGATCCTTCCACAAAGCCTTCCTTGATCATATTTTATATATGAACTATTGTCACCCCTATTAGGTCCCTGTAATTAGCAAGATTGGCAAAAGTCCAACTGCAGGGGTAACATCAAACCGCTTTGGGATTCAAGGATCTAGCCCTCCTGAATCCAGAGAGGGATCTCTCTATGAATAAGTTTAAAGATGTGATCTTTAATAGCTGAAATAAGATATTAGGCTAGTTATGAAGAGCATGGATTGTGTTTGTTTGTTTTTTGGTTGGGCACAGACATGATGAAGATGAAAATAGTCCAAAGAAAGGGTGAAGATGTCTGCAAGTGAAAGAATGATTCGGCTGACAGAATAGGAAAAGACAGTTTTAACCCATTGGGCTATGGAGTCATAGGAGGATTTTAATTGGACAGCAAGATTCAAGCAGGATCCATGGGGAAAATTACTTATGTCAAAGGATCTTTGAAGTCATGATTTATGGAATGAAACAGAGAGGAAATGTAGAATCAAACAAATGAAGAAAAGTGCAAAGTCTGAGATCAAGTAAGTGCTTTTAAACTATCTTGCTTTGACATGCACTTAAGGAAAAACATAAAAGTATTCTAAGATCAGGGAAGTGCTTTTAAACTAGCCTGCATCGAAGTACTTTCAGTCTGGAAACATTTTAAAACAGTTTGAAAAGCTTAAGATCAAGTAAGTGCTTCTAAACTATCCTGCTTTCAGCATATTCAATAAAGAAACACATATGATGATCACAAAGAGCAATCTAGATCAGGCAAGTGCTTTGAAACTAACCTGCTTTAATAAACTCTAAGGAAAACACAGAAAAAATTCATTTTAAGGAGCAATCTAGATCAGGCAAGTACTTTTAAACTAACCTGCATTAATATACTCTTCAAAGAGAACGTTCAAATGAAGAAAACATAGAAGATAAAGCTTTCAGTGAGAGTAAGGTACTATTGAAAGTAAATCCTAGCTCTATGTTTGCTGCTCTTTATCAGAGAAAGTGAACAGAGTGGAAACATTAAGAAAAATAACAATAGACAGTAAGGGACACATCACCATTGACACAAATCATGAATCCCATAAATCAGTAGTTTGTATTTGATGTTCAAACCAGTTACAATCAGCAAGCTCGGCGGGTCTCTACAACTTCAATCTTTTCATATCAGCTTATGTATCTTCAATTTGCATACAGGGCATCAGTAGCTTCAGAATAACCATTACATTCATTCAGATGTCCAGAGACCAACATTTGCTCATCTTCTTCAGAAGTATTTATAGAAGAATGAGCCGGTGGAATTTGATAAAAGATCTTCTAGGTTAATTAATACAGATTGATGACTCTTTAGCCTTTGAGGGCTTCAATGAAGAAATTTACAGGTGTTTATCTACATTAATTGACTCAAACTTACAATTAAGCTCGGTGGGAGCTTTGTTGTATTATGATGCTTCGTGTCGGATTGTAGTAGCTCTATTTTTATTCTTTGAGGCCAAATGATCGAAATATCTTCTTCTAAACTGTTCTTCATCTTCCAAAATGGTTTTGCCGATAATTAGAGATAAGATACTTTGATTTGCATTAATTTTTCGGCGGTCTTTAATCTCTGCGAGGCTGCAGGTGTCTGTATGAGCTGTAGAGGGTTCAATTAGCCTCTTTTTATGGCGGTGGAGGGTTTCTCAGCTCGATAGATGTCTTCGTCGTTCCCAAAACACCTTTAATTAACTTGAAATCTGTGTTTTGGTCTTCAAACTTCCTGTTTCTGGTATATTTTGTCTTCGGCACGGATACTCTTTGACGGTGCCCAATTTAACTGTGTTTTCTGGTGCGCAGGGCTGTACAGGGTCGAATGGCATCAATGGGTCATGAATTCATTGATCAAATGTAAATTTAAACCCTGTGAATGATTTTACTTGATTGATCAGAAGCTGGAGGAGCGTCACCCTCTGCTTCTGCATTCTTTCGAAAATAATGAAAAAACCTTCAAAACCCTGCAAAACACAATAAACTGTTAAAAAATCCTGCATATATAGGTTTCGCTGCATCGGAAGGTGTACGGAGGAGTGTGGCCGTTGGATGGCATCATCCAACGGTCAGGATTTGATCAGATGGAGTTAGAGGAAAGTGGAAAAATGATCAGATCTAAACCGTCGATCGCGCAAGATCGACGGTCGGGAGAAGGAGCTGAAAAAGTCAAATGGAGGGGCCATTTCTTTTGAAAAAACAATGAAAAACAGATAAAACCTTTGTTTCTAGTCGAAATGGTCACGAAATCATGTTCGGGAATTGGAACGATCGTGGGCCGTCGGATGAGATCGGCCCACAGATCAACGGTGGAGAACAAAGCCCAAAAACCTTATGAAATGCGCTCGGATCCCAAAACTTTAATAAAACTCCGCTGGATAATTTTCTCGGATCCGGAAATGCTGACTAGTCAAAGGATCGGGCAACGGAATATGAACCGTTGATCACAAATCAGATCGACGGCGAAGATTGACTTTCCGCCGCGCCATAGCCCGGTTTATCGTGCACGCACCTTTATTAATCATCGAGCAACTTCGGCAAGCGATCACCGTTGGATGAGTGGGCCCAGATCGGACGACGAAGATCCATTTCGCTGGGCATCCTGGTCCGAACTATAATGCGCGGGGGACGACTGTTGCACGGCGGTTTTTAAATCGTACAAAGGACACGCGTCAACCGTTGTATGGAATCGCTGGCCATCGGGGTAAAACCGCCTTCCGCTGAAGAGTGGTGCGAAAAATACTGCCGGTTTTGGAAAACATCGCTTTCGAACGGTGGGGACCACATGGTAAGTCGCGCTCCGCACCGTCCAATCTGTGGAGCAGATCAACAGTGGCGATTAAAGTTTGGACGGCAGGGACCACGCGGTAAGTCAGAGTCCGCACCATCGAATCTATGAGTTGGATGAACGGCTGTGATGCGATCGCGCAGCGGGTCCACCCATTTTCATATTTCACCATGTGTTTTGAATTTTTACGTTAAAACTTTGGAAATGTGGGTTTTTAGATTTTACAAAGGAAAAATAGAGCGGGGATGGATTATTCACGGAAAAGGGTTAGGGACTTAGCGGAAGGGGCTTAAGTCCAAGATACGAAAAACAGGATTTTTACAGGATTTTTCATGGTTTTGAAAGGTTTTGGTGGGTTCTGATAGGGTCAAGAAGGAGTCTTGAGCCTTATGAAAGGAATTTTAATGAAGGGGGATTGGAGAAAAAGGAGAATGGAGGGGAAAATAACGGAAATATGGAGGTTCTTTATGGGAAATGAAGGAGTTAAAAATGGGGTTAGCTTTGGAAGAAGGGCAAGGGAAAAGAGGTGTTTTGCAGCAGTATTTGGCTTTGGATTTTAGCAGAATTTCTGAATTGTCAGGAGAAAAGCAATGAAGATTGAAACAAGGATATGGTATCTGCTAGAGGCTTCAAGAGATACACTTTGCTTCCATGAAATTGTTCCTTGAAGACTGAACAATGTTTTTGGCCACCTTTTGATAGAACAAATTTTATAGGTGGCCAACAGTGGCTCCACTTGGGGATGGTGCCTTCTTGAAGGCATCAAGAATTCAGACTTGCATTCTCTGGTAGGCTGATCAGTTTGCCTCATCCATTTTTTCTTCTCTGGGATGCTGACCTGTGCCTAATCCATTGGGCTACTTTCTTTCTCTGGATGATGTGTTCTGAGAACAAATTAGCAGCCACAAAACAATGGATTTTCAACAATACAAAATTCTACCTACCCAATCCTACTGATCTAACATTTTTTCTTCATTTTTTAGAGTGCACTTGGATTGGCAAACTCTTTTACAACATTGTATTCTTTTGAAAGCAGGAAATATAATCTAATTCTACTCCTTATTTCTCCCTGAACTCAGATTAAACAATTGAGCTCAGATATTTCTCTACCTAATCTACTGTCTGTTGGGATTAAGCTGTCCAACAGACTTTCATTCTCTAAATTCTACAATAGAAATTTAAAAACAGTCAAGTCAAGATTGAGCTGTTTGACTTGCTGTGATCTATGGCATAGAAAACAAACTGCACATAGACATTATTTTGCAGAAATTGAAACAAAAACTGAAGGTTTTAAGATTTGAAATTTCAAAGCTGTTCCTCCATTTTTTTACAGCTCTTGTTTTGAATTCTGTTTGAGCTGTTCTTTCTTTTCTCTGGTTCAAATTTTGAGTTGATTAGAACCAGATTTGTATCTTCTTTGACTCAGAATTTGAAACAGATTTGAGTCATTCTTCTTGGAAGCTTAGGTTCAGGTTTTGAGCATGTTTGAACCTTTGATTTCTATCCTAATCTATCTACTGATAAGCCAAGATTAAACAATTTGACTAACTAGGAGTGTGTTTTTTTTTTTTTTTTAGGAGTGGCATTTGAGCTTGCACACTTTCAAAATTAGTTTCTCTTTTTTGGCATGGGGCTATGCCTTTCTTGTTTTCACAATCTGCCCTCTTTTCTTTCTTTTCTTTGTTTTTGTATTTTTTTCCTTTTTTTTTTTTTTTGAATTGAACAAGGCAATGAGACAATGATATTTACAATGAAAATGAAAATTGCAAAATTGAACTCAGCAGTAGTAATGCTTAAGGACCCTGCCATTGACAGGACCCCCAAACAGATCTGTGCCATCTAACTCTTGCAGAAAATAGGCATTTGGACCAATGGTGCCCTGAACTATGTAAGGACCTTGCCATAAACAGTCAAATTTTCCATGTTTACCCTTATCCTCTCTTCTAGAATCCCATTTTAGTACCTTGTCTCCAATGTTGAAATCACAAGCCTTTGTTCTCTTGTCAAACAACTTCTTTATGTTCTCTTGCACCTTTTGAGCTCTGTTGTAAACTTCTTCTCTTGTCTCCTGGAGATGTATTGTTTGATTAATCCTCCTTATCATACTGTCCTCTTCTGACTGAATTTCTTGGACTAGTTTTATCACTGGTACACCTAGGCTGGTAGGAAACACTACATCTGCTCCATAAACAAGTTGGTAAGGGGAGGTTCCAATGGATTTCTTTGTGGTCAACCTATCTGCCCACAATGCATGCACTAGCTTGTTATTCCATGATTTTTTATTCTCTTCAAGTAGCTTCTTAATGATGGTCACCAAACTTTTATTTGATGATTCAGCTAACCCACTACCTTGTGGGTAATAAGCAGTAGAATGACCAAGTGTAATCTGATACTTGTGACAAAAATCAATCATCTTTTTAGAACCAAAAGCAGCAGCATTATCAGTAATAATCTTCCTAGGGCATCCAAATCTAGACAGGATATGGTCTTCAATAAATTTTATAATGACAGAATCTGTGGCATTCCTGGAAGGGATGGCCTCTATCCACTTTGTGAAGTAGTCTGTGGCTGTGAGAATCCATTTATGCTGGGCAGATGAAGCAGGATGGATTTCTCCTATGAAATCTAGGCGCCATTGTTGAAAAGGAGCTTCAACAATGATAGGTTGTAATGGTAAGGGAAGGATTTTTCTTTTGCCCTCAAAAATTTGACACTTGTGACAGGCAACTATCATTTTACGGATATCTTGGAAGAGGGTGGGCTAGTAGTAGCCAGCTCTAAGGATTTTATTGGCTGTGGTTTTCCAGTAGAGATGACCTCCACACTCTCCTTCATGGAATTCATGCTTGATCTTCTCTGCATCAACTTCAGGCAAACATTTAAGCAATAAACCATTAGCATTTTTCCAATATAAGCATTCATTCAAAATGCAATAATTCCTAGCTTTCAACTTTAAAAACCTTGCCTTTGTTTTTGATAAATCAGGAGGAGCATTGAGATTTGTAAGTACATACAAGATGTCAACATACCAAGGTGAGTTTTGGTACTGCTCTTCCACAGTGGGAGTAGGTAATTCTTCCTGTTCATCCAAGGCATCTACCATGTTAATGTCAAGGGCTTGCAGATTAGATTTAGCCATTAATTGAGCCAAGCCCTGACCCTTAATGAGTTTGGTGGGTTTGATCTCCAAATCATACTCTAGGATTGCAGCAATCCATTTGCCCCTCTTTCCATCTGGGTCTTGAGACAGGATGTCTTTTACCACTATGTTAGGCACATAAGAAATGGTGTGGGAATGAAGGATATACACCCTGAAGTCCCTTAAGGCCTTTACCAAAACATAGGCTTGCTTTTCCATTATGTTATATTTCAAGGGTGCATCTCTTAAAGCTTTGCTGAAAAAAGCAATAGGTTGTTCCTGTCCCTCTGGGTTTGTCTACAACAGGACCGCAGCCACTGTATGTTCTGAGGCAAAGGAAAAAATAAGGAAATCTTTTGAAAAGTCTGGGCTGATCAAGACTGGTGCGCGGGTGAGTGCATATTTTACCAATTCAAAGGATTTTTTGGCTTCTATAGTCCATTTCACTCCTACATTCTTTTTGAGCATATTAGTCATGTTTCTAAGGAGCTCTGCTAAGTTGGGAATAAACCTCCTCAAGAAGTTAATCCTTCCAATAAAGGACTGCAGTTCTTTTACGTTCCTTGGGTGGCTAATCTGTAGTATTCCCTCAACTCTTTTTGGATCTATTTTAATCCCTTTTTCTGATATAATATGGCCAAGGAGTTTACCCTCTTGTAGGCCAAATACTGTCTTTTTGGGATTTAAAGATAGCCCAAATCTTCTGCATTTTTCAAAGACCTTTCTTAGATGCTTAAGGTGTTCTTCATCAGATTTGGAATAAACTGTTATATCATCAAGGTAAATTACAATGAAGTGTCCTATTTCTTCTGAAAATGCAATGTCCATGGCCCTTTGAAAAGTGGCCCTAGCATTCATTAGTCCAAAAGGAATTTTCACATACATGAAAGTGCCCTAAGGGGTGGTGAAAGCTGTCTTGAGTTGATCTTCTGGGAGTACTAAAACTTGGTTATATCCTGAAAAACCATCTAACAGAGAAATCCTCTTTGAACCAACTACCCTCTGTAGGATATGCTCCATTTTGGGTAAAGAGTAATTGTCCTTTAGGGAAGCTCTGTTAAGGTTTCTGAAATCAATGCACAGTCTCCTATCTTTTTCCTCACAGCTACAAGGTTAGAAACCCAATCTGAAAACCTCACAGGCACATTGATTCTTGCCTCATACATTTTCTTGATTTCCTTTTCCACTAGAGGCAGTTGTATTGGATTAATTCGATGCAGTTTTTGCTTAAAGGGTTTTTGGTTTTCTTTCAAAGGAATCTTGTGCTGGATGATTTCTGTAGCGTAAGCTTTTAAATATTCATAGCTCCAGGCAAACACATCGAAAAACTCTTTAAACAAGTCAATGTATTTCTTTTTTATGTCTGGTGGCAAGGACCTAGCTAATTTAATCATTTTAGGCTGATCCTTGGTGCCTATGTTGCATTCTTCAACCTCAGACTCTGTATATTCCACAGTGGGCTTCTTTGCTACGTCATTAAAATCGAATAGGTCTTCTAATGGTGCTAGCCCCCTAGGTATATTTTTGTCCTTCGACGACAATACCTCAATGTCTTCATTTTCTGTGTCCTCGTATTCTTTAGTATGAGTTTCAAGTTCATTAATTAACGTGTTGATTCTCACGGGACTGGATGGTTTTTCCTCTTTAGGGGGTTCTTCATTTAGGCAATCTTGATCAGATTTAGAATCTAAATCAGATGTTTCAAATTCGTTTCTGCCAAGCAGAAAATCCTCTATCTGTTTGTCACCTTCAAAGACCTGCCAATATTTTTTATTGTCTGGCACAACTGGTCTAAATTTTATCTGAGTTGTGCAGTCTTTGGTTTCATAGGGCGTTAAGCATGTTCTAGCTGCAAAGGCTAGATTGTGGGCGGTGATATTTCGTTTTCTTGGGACAAAAATCAATTTGAACTCCTCAAAAGCTTTCAAAAGGTCTATGACATCGTTTCGGTAGACTCTAAGTCTGGGATGGTTTGCGTTATACTCCCTATTGACTTGTCTAATGATTAACTCTGAATCCCCATGGCCATTGATTCTTTTGGCTCCTAGTTTTTTCAACAGATGTAGGCCTAAGATAAGAGCTTCATACTCGGCGATGTTGTTAGAACACTGAAAGTTTAATTTGCAGGAAATGGTTTCTGTGTGGTTGTTTTCAGTGTTAGTAATCCAGACACTTGCACCAGCATTGTTCCTAGTGCATGACCCATCAAAGTACATGCTCCATAGAGGGGCATTTTCAGTTTCATCTTTTTGCTTCATTCTAAGATCCACAACATGTTGTGCTGGGTCTCGTTCTTCAAGATTTTCATGGAGTTGAGTGAGAGGGGTAGTGTGTTGTTTGGCTTCTTGACTTTGTTCACTCTGGTCTGTTGTTTCAGTGCACTGTTCAACAGTTGTTCTCTCATTTTCTTCCATATCTAGAACTGCCATCATTTCTAAACTAGGGGCCTCTAATTGGTTATCTGCATTGCTGTTTTCTGGCACTGAATTTTTTGTGGATTCATTATTATAAAGGATAAACGAATCCAGGTCAGTATGGACAGAGTATATGGGAGAATTTTCAGGCTTTTCTGAGCTACTGATCATGAATTTCATGTGTGCCTCTCTGTATAGTCTTCTAGGTTGGCTAAAAACAATGATAGTGGCATATGTCCCATCCATCTGCATTGTACCTTGCAGCTTGGCACCCCACGATCTTGACAACAACATGCCATACTTAGGAGGGACATCAGCCACCAAAACATCCATAACCATGCACTTGGCTGGGATTTGAGTCAAACTTATACAAAGGTCCTTAATTAGGCCAAGAAATTTGACTCTGCTTGAGTCAAAGGAATATAAATCCTTGTAGGGTCTGGTTATTTCTAGTCCTAGCCTTTCCATTATAACCTTTGGCATAAGATTATGAGAGGCTCCGGAATCATGCATAGCATTATGCAGGATTTTGTCATGGATATTAAAGCTGACATAGAACGGAGGTATTGTCCCTTCTTGAAATTTCCCTTCAACTTTAGGACCAAAAATGAGCTCTGGCTGATCATCATTAAAATTTACTGTGTCATTATGGTCTTCTATGTTTAAAGCCTTCAAAATTTGGGTCCTATACACTTTCTGGGCAGCTAACTCAGTTAGGGGAACAGAGATTTTGATCTTTGAAATTTCCTGCTCTAGGCTAAAGGGAATTTGGTTCTTTGAAGAACTTGTCTCAACCTTACTAGCTGCTAGTTTATCAGCAACATCAACTTGCTGATTTGTTCTATTTACATTTGGTAAAATGATTTTAATAGGAGTACTAGCTGAAGTGTTAGTACTACTAGGGTCTGCACTCTGCCTTTCACTGTTTTGAGTGCATTTATCTTTATCATTATCAGAACTCACAGCTACAATTTTGTCCCTTTGTTTGACAGCTTTAGTTTTGGTTGTAGTGCTATTTTGTGAAGATTTTTCAGAGGTTTTAGTGTTGGGAGTTTGTTGACTAGCTTTGCTTCTAAGGTCATATTCTCTGTGAGGCTCTATGATGACATTTTCCATATCTTGATAACAATCTTCATCATCATCCCTTTTGTCATCATAAGGTGTGTATAGACATTGTTTATTTTCATAATGAATCTCAAAGCCATCATTATCTACCCCTAGCATATTGACATCATTTTCCTCTGTTATCTCATTTGTTTCCTCTACCTCACTTATATAGTTTTGATGAAAGGGAGGAGTGATTTGTTGATCATCTTCCCTAGGTCTGTTTGGAGGTTGGTTTCTTCTTAAATTTTGATTCTGATTCAGGCTTCTATTCTGAGGAGCAGTTTGGTTTAGGCTTGCTTGTGTTCTCTTAATTATGCTCATTTCTTTCATCATTTTTTCCATCATTCTTTCCATTTTTGAGTTTGAAGAGGAAGGTGTGGATTCCTCTCTAAAAGATACTCTCTTTTCAGCTTTCATTCTTGCTCTCTTCTCCATTAAGTTGACTTCCACAGAAAGAGCACCCCTTTGCATATCTTCGAGAGTTGCAAAATCTCTCTCTCTCTTAGAGAATAGGTCATATCAGAGTCAAACCCTTCAGGAAATTTGTTTAAAGCTGAGCCCTGAGGGGGTTTTAGTTCTGGGGAAAGTGAATTATACACACTGTTAAATCTAGTACAATAAGCTTGTACACTCTCCCCTAGGTTCCTATGGAGATTGTTGTAGTCAGCAAGAACTTGGAGGGGATTCTTCCTCACTTCCCATTTGTTTAAGAATTATTGATGGAAACCTTGGAGATCATTAATGCTATGAGGGGTTAAGCCTTCGAACCATTTTCTTACTTCTCCCCCCAAACTTTGAGCAAATAGTCTAAGCTTGACAGAATCATTGTCAATTTCATTTCTGTCAAAGTAGTCATTCATCTTATCTACATGTTGTGATGCAGTAGTAGCACTACTATCATCATACAATGGAATTTTGGACTAATAGTCCTGTGGAAGGTTGACCAAAGGTACAGGAAGAACCAAGGGAGCATACCATGCAGCCATGATTGGAGGTGGATGTGGGTTTATAAGAGGTGGATTGACAAGGGGAGGTGTGGGCTGAAATGAAGAAGTTTGAATAGTGGATGAAGGATGAACAGAAGTGGATGGAACAACAATAGATTGCTGAGCTGATCTTGGATGAGAGACACCTAAGTTAAGAAGAAAATGTAAATCAGGAGGTGTTGTTTCTTTGCTACCAAGATGTTCACTTGTGCCAGGAGATGAAAGTGAAGACTCAGAATCTAACTGATCTAAATCACCAAGAGACCTAGTTCTAGAAGGATTTACTAAGTGAGCTTGTGATTGTTGTTGAGCTGAAAGATTTTCAGGGACTGAATTAGTTCTCAAGGGTGATCTGAAAATAGTTGAAGATTCTATCTTAGGAGGCCTCCTAAGGATACTTTCTGGGTCATCAACTATCTCAGGTGGATCAGGGTCAGGATGGGCTCTAGTGTGAATCCTTCTGGAAGCCACTATGTTGTGTTTTTAAGACCCAAATAAACAAGAAAATTTTAACCAGGGATGACAATCTTTGAGAGGTTAACTAATCTGTTTATACAAATGTTAAGCCTACAGTCCTCTAACTGAGTTTTAAATGATGTTATGACGATAAGGGTTCTTCCCAGTGGAGTCTTAAGGTCTGTTCAGAATTGTGGAGTCGCCATGTGGAATTTTTTAAGCTCCTTTTCAGGAGTAAAAGGGTTTATGGTCCACTACAATGTTTATTAGATACCAATCTAAAATATTTTTGGGTTTTTCTGAGTTATTTTTCAGTTGTTTGGTTTTGGAGAATGTCCTAACTTTGTTTCAAAACTTAGATACGGTTATGAGACAAAGGTAGTCTACTCTTATGGCTAAACCAGCTAATTTTTCAAGGTTAGAGGAGACTTATGAGAATCTTTAGGGTTTACCTAGTTTGTCACTGACTCAACACAAGTTTTACTGTTTGGTAGTGCTTGAAAAAGGGTTGCTTTTACTCTCAAAAGTTTGTGTGAAAACCAAAGGAAAATAAGATGAAAACTCAACTCATTCCCCAGTGGAGTCGCCATTATGTTAGGTGACTCAACTGGCTAACACATCAAATATTCTTAAATCGAGGGGTTTCTGGTATCTTATGATCGCCTTCTAAACTAAGAAATACTCAGAATCCCCAGTATGGTCGCCATTATGTTAGGTCCTTGTAATTAGCAAGATTGGAAAAAGTCCAACTGCAGGGGTAACATCAAATCGCTTTGGGATTCAAGGATCTAGCCCTCCTGAATCCAGAGAGGGATCTCTCTATGAATAAGTTTAAAGATGTGATCTTTAATAGCTGAAATAAGATATTAGGCTAGTTATGAAGAGCATGGATTGTGTTTGTTTGTTTTTTGGTTGGGCACAGACATGATGAAGATGAAAATAGTTCAAAGAAAGGGTGAAGATGTCTGCAAGTGAAAGAATGATTCGGCTGACAGAATAGGAAAAGACAGTTTTAACCCATTGGGCTATGGAGTCATAGGAGGATTTTAATTGGACAGCAAGATTCAAGCAGGATCCATGGGGAAAATTACTTATGTCAAAGGATCTTTTAAAGGTGATTTATGGAATGAAACAGAGAGGAAATGTAGAATCAAACAAATGAAGAAAAGTGCAAAGTCTGAGATCAAGTAAGTGCTTTTAAACTATCTTGCTTTGACATGCACTTAAGGAAAAACATAAAAGTACTCTAAGATCAGGGAAGTGCTTTTAAACTAGCCTGCATTGAAGTACTTTCAGTCTGGAAACATTTAAAAACAGTTTGAAAAGCTTAAGATCAGGTAAGTGCTTCTAAACTATCCTGCTTTCAGCATATTCAATAAAGAAACACATATGATGATCACAAAGAGCAATCTAGATCAGGCAAGTGCTTTGAAACTAACCTGCTTTAATAAACTCTAAGGAAAACACAAAGAACATTCATTTTAAGGAGCAATCTAGATCAGGCAAGTGCTTTTAAACTAACCTGCATTAATATACTCTTCAAAGAGAACGTTCAAACGAAGAAAACATAGAAGATAAAGCTTTCAGTGAGAGTAAGGTACTATTGAAAGTAAATCCTAGCTCTATGTTTGCTGCTCTTTATCAAAGAAAGTGAACAGAGTGAAAACATTAAGAAAAATAACAATAGACAGTGAGGGACACATCGCCATTGACACAAATCATGAATCCCATAAATCAACAGTTTGTATTTGATGTTCAAACCAGTTACAATCAGCAAGCCCGGTGGGTCTCTACAACTTCAATCTTTTCATATCAGCTTATGTATCTTCAATTTGCATACAGGGCATCAGTAGCTTCAGAATAACCATTACATACATTCAGATGTCCAGAGACCAACATTTGCTCATCTTCTTCAGAAGTATTTATAGAAGAATGAGCCAGTGGAATTTGATAAAAGATCTGCTAGGTTAATTAATACAGATTGATGACTCTTCAGCCTTTGAGGGCTTCAATGAAGAAATTTACAGGTGTTTATCTACATTAATTGACTCAAACTTACAATTAAGCTCGGTGGGAGCTTTGTTGTATTATGATGCTTCGTGTCGGATTGTAGTAGCTCTGTTTCTATTCTTTGAGGTCAAATGATCGAAATATCTGCTTCTGAACTGTTCTTCATCTTACAAAATGGTTTTGCCGATAATTAGAGATAAGATACTTTGATTTGCATTAATTGTTCGGCGGTCTTTAATCTCTGCGAGGCTGCAGGTGTCTGTATGAGCTGTAGAGGGTTCAATTAGCCTCTTTTTATGGCGGTGGAGGGTTTCTCAGCTCGACAAATGTCTTCGTCATTCCCAAAACACCTTTAATTAACTTGAAATCTATGTTTTGGTCTTCAAACTTCATGTTTCTGGTATATTTTGTCTTCGGCACGGATACTCTTTGACGGTGCCCAATTTAACTGTGTTTTCTGGTGCGCAGGGTTGTATAGGGTCGAATGGCATCAATGGGTCATGAATTCATTGATCAAATGTAAATTTAAACCCTGTGAATGATTTTACTTGATTGATCAGAAGCTGGAGGATCGTCACCCTCTGCTTCTGCATTCTTTCGAAAATAACGAAAAAACCTTCAAAACCCTGCAAAACACAATAAACTGTTAAAAAATCCTGCATATATAGGTTTCGCTGCATCGGAAGGTGTGCGGAGAAGCGTGGCTGTTGGATGGCATCATCCAACGGTCAGGATTTGATCAGATGGAGTTAGAGGAAAGTGGAAAAATGATCAGATCTAAACCGTCGATCGCGCAAGATCGACGGTCGGGAGCAGGAGCTGAAAAAGTCAAATGGAGGGGCCATTTCCTTTGAAAAAACAATGAAAACGGATAAAACCTTTGTTTCTGGTCGAAATGGTCACGAAATCATGTTCGGGAATTGGAACGATCGTGGGTCGTCAGATGAGATCGGCCTACAGATCAACGGTGGAGAACAAAGCCCAAAAACCTTATGAAATGCGCTCGGATCCCAAAACTTTAATAAAACTCCGCTGAATAATTTTCCCGGATCCGGAAATGCTGACTAGTCAAAGGATCGGGCAACGGAATATGAACCGTTGATCACAAATCAGATCGACGGCGGAGATTGACTTTCCGCTGTGCCATAGCCCGGTTTATCGTGCGCACACCTTTATTAATCATCGAGCAACTTCGGCAAGTGATCACCGTTGGATGAGTGGGCCCAGATCGGACGGCGGAGATCCATTTCGCTGGGCATCCTGGTCCGAACTATAATGTGCGGGGGACGACGGTTGCACGGCGGTTTTTAAATCATACAAAGGACACGCGTCAACCGTTGTATGGAATCGCTGGCCATCGGGGTAAAACTGCCTTCCGCCGAAGAGTGGTGCGAAAAATACCGTCGGTTTTGGAAAACAGCGCTTTCGAATGGTGGGGACCACATGGTAAGTCGCGCTCCGCACCGTCCGATCTGTGGAGCAGATCAACGGTGGAGATTAAAGTTTGGACGGCGGGGACCACGTAGTAAGTCAGAGTCCGCACTGTCAAATCTATGAGTTGGATGAACGGCTGTGATGCGATCGCGCAGCGGGTCCACCCATTTTCATATTTCACCATGTGTTTTGAATTTTTACGTTAAAACTTTGGAAATGTGGGTTTTTAGATTTTACAAAGGAAAAATAGAGCGGGGATGGATTATACACGGAAAAGGGTTAGGGACTTAGCGGAAGGGGCTTAAGTCCAATATACGAAAAATATGATTTTTAAAGGATTTTTCATGGTTTTGAAAGGTTTTGGTGGGTTCCGATAAGGTCAAGAAGGAGTCTTGAGCCTTATGAAAGGAATTTTAATGAAGGGGGATTGGAGAAAAAGGAGAATGGAGGAGAAAATAACGGAAAAATGGAGGTTATTTATGGGAAATGAAGGAGTTAAAATGGGGTTAGCTTTGGAAGAAGGGCAAGGGAAAAGAGGTGTTTTGCAGCAGTATTTGGCTTTGGATTTTAGCAGAATTTCTGAGTTTTCAAGAGAAAAGCAATGAAGATTGAAACAAGGATATGGTATCTGCCAGAGGCTTCAAGAGATACACTTTGCTGCCATGAAATTGTTCCTTGAAGACTGAACAATGTTTTTGGCCACCTTTTGATAGAACAAATTTTATAGGTGGCCAACAACCCCTATTATAACCTTGTTGAGACCTAGAGGCAGCCCCTCTTATTATTGCCTTTTTAATAAAATATTTGGTAAATCTATCATATATACATATTGTGAGTAATGTTCTTAGTTTTCATGAAATATAACACTACACAACTATACGTCCATAGTTTATGATATTTGTGAGTATATATATATATATATAATTCTTTTCAATATTACAAATCAACCAAACAATAAATTCATTAATAATCAAACAATAAATCATTAATCGTGACAGACAACCAAATCTTAAGATGCGTTGTTTTGATTTTGTTTTTATAAAAATCTAAACCAGCTTAGACAATACAAATTCATTACTTCAACAAAGCAAGGGTTAAATTTGAGAGCCACCTTGCAGTTGAGCCTGAAACGTTTGTAAAATTAGTTTACAATATAGAATGCCAAGTTAGATTATAAACACACAATGTCCTTGAATTTTCCCTGCAGTGCCTATTAGCACATTGATTCTTCCTGTCCTTTCCATCGAACTTGAAAAATCTTAGAAGAACGACGGCATGTGTAATTCTATGTTGACATATGCTTTTGCCTCATTGTTGGTTAGCAGCGCAACATCAGACTGAAAGAGGCTTCTATTTTTTCTTTAAAAGCACGTAATAATGTGTGCCAAATGTTTGAAAGCTCCCTGAATCCATCTCTGCCATCGTTTTAGTGTCCCCAAGCTTACATTTTATCTTCAATTGAGCAGCGTAATATTTGTTTAGGCATGGATCCATGTCCCCTTTTCCTATACTATTGTAAAGCCTGTTGCTAAATGAGCTACAACGGGGTGTCCCTATAGTGTGGGCGCCTATTGTGATATATAAGTTATGAGATTATGATGCCATAATTTAGGTCAATCCCAGTATAACAAATGAGAGGAGAATATTAGGTGTGTTGGAAATAACTCCCAACCACTACCATGAATAAGGAGTGGCAACAACCCATGCTTCATTGAATTTTTTCTGTGCAACGAAGGACAAGCTTCAGTTTTCAAATCTGGAGGCGTTCGCGTAAAAACCAAAATAGAGTACCCGAGTCCTTCTTCTCTGCGTTTATTTCTTTTCGCGTTGAATTACCGTTTGATCCAGGTGGATATCGGTGGCCACCCACCTATTCCATTTGGACCCGCACCATCAATTCTTGCAAATTTTCACTTTCAGCACAACTTACTATTTTTAGTAGGTTCCCAGCTATTCCATTTGGACCCGCACCATCAATTCTTGCAACTTTTCAGTTTCAGCACAACTTACTATTTTTAGCAAGTTTTCAGGTCCTGCACTCCCGGAGCCGTTTTGGGGCCTTAATGATCTAGGTGGATATTGGTGGCCACCTGCCTTTTCCATTTGAACCCCCCACCATCAGTTCTTTTAGTTTTTAAGTTGCAGCACAACTTACTATTTTTAGTAGTATTTCGGGTCCTGAACTTCCGAACCCGTTTTGAGTTCCTAAACGATGTTTTTTTGGAAAACCGAAAGGCAACATGGGTACTCCTCGGATAGATCTTTCTAACAAGGTATGGTGCACGTGAAACAGAGATAGTATGCCAAAGGTACGTCCTCGGGAAGTTGAAACACAAATTTACCCAAACGAGGCCCATAGTTTTGGCGCTTCATCTCCTAGGGTTAGGGTTTTGGATATTTAGGGTTTTCCATTGTTTCTAAAATAATAAATAGGCCCTCAAGCCTCATTGTAACTCAGTTCAGAGGCATGTAGCCACCACATATCTTCTCAGAATTAAGCTACCAGCGCCCTAGCTATTTTATTTCCATTATGTCTGTAAGCATATTTCAGTCATTTCATATTAATGAAATGAAGTACTATTTCCGCTGCATCTCTGTGTTTATGTCTATTTCTGTATTTTATTGCGTTCCTGCATAAATCCAGCTCACCATTGCCCGCAACTTTTCTTGTTTACCCTTAAGCCTTTTGGCTAAATGTTATTTCCCCACTGATGCAATATCGGCGGGACCCACCTCAAACCTTCACCGCATTGTAAACCATTGCAAACTTTTACATTTTTTAATTCCTTACCTTAGCGCCATATCACATTTCCCACTGTTTAACTCCCCGCACATCGCAGCCCGCAACTTTTAAGTTGTAACACTTAAGCACTTCGCCAACCTTAAGATTTTGCCGATGCGATTTGGTGGGTCTCGCAACCTACCTTACCGCATTACATTTCTTCTTTATTTCCTTACCTTTCTCGTATTTCGCACTTACCTTTTAACGCATCATCACCCGCACATCGCAAGATTTCCCACTTACCTTTTAAGCCACTTGCAAGATGTTTTATGTTATTTGCGATGCAATCGCAAAGCAGCACGTGTCAAGCTCACGAGGGTAGCGCAAAGCGCACATCGCAAAGCTCGGGAGTTAACGGATAAGCGCCCGCATGTTAAGATGTTTGTGTTGCGATGCGATATGTGCCACGTCACATCGCACAACGCAATGTTTTGAGTTTTCCCGTAAGCGCATATGTTAAAAGTTAAAATCGTTGATGAGCAATTTTCGATGGAGGCGTCGGACACGATGTGTTTTTAGATCCGGAACCTATAATATTTAAGGTCCGCTATTTTGTGTTTCTGTACGTGTTTTCATATATAAGCAGTCGAACAGAGCCGAGGGACGATTTGGTTGTTGAACGTTTGATTCTGCATTGAATTGCTTTGAATGCTCAGGCTCCAACCCATTTTGTATAAAACCTATGTAATTTCATTTTGTTAATGTGATGGAATGAAAAATTGGAATCGTTCCTCTCCTTTGTAAATCGATGTCTGTTTGTGAATTGTTATTTTCCGCATTTTGTGCATTCTCTATGGTTAAAGGGGAACACATTCCTCTGTGTTTTATTTATTTAGAATTTTCAACATGGTATCAGAGCAGGTCTAGGCTCTCAGTGAAAGAAAGAGCTCTCTTTACTGAAGAAGCTAAAAGATTGTTTTTTAGAAGATGATTCTCCAGGAGTGAGAAGGTTTGTTTACATAATTAAGATGGCAGCAACATGCACAAGCCTGACAAATCTCCAACTACCACAGTTAAATGGGAAGAATTATGATTATTGGGCTATTACAATGAAGGCCCTATTCTCCTCACAAGATATTTGGGAGCTGGTGGAAAATGGTTTCCAGGAACTAGAAGATGCAGCAACATATAATGCTTTGACACAAGCACAAAGAGATTTGTTGAGAGAAAATCTTTGGAAGAATCCCTAACAGTTGACTGGTTCTTCTGTTAGAAGCCAACAGATTCTGCGTAATAGGCACAAGCAGTGGAGAACCAAAATCTTGCCAAGTAGTTGAAGACATAATACTAACAGACGTGCCTTCATCGATAATCGTGCTAGGTATGGCCACATCAAAGGTCTGTACCGTGATCTCAAAAGGCACATAAGAAGGAAGGCGATATCCCGCAAATCGACTCCAATCAAAGGAAGCGACCAAACTACTTGGAGGGGGTACCATTGAACTAAGATGGTCATCCCCTGGTGTTACCGGAGCAAGAGGAGCATCCTCCGAGACTTCCATCATGGGAGCAGGAGGAGCAGCTTCTTGAACTACAGGGACGGGCGAATCTTTCTCCAAGTCCGAGGAATCTGAAGAAACAAGAAGAACGTGAGGGGGGTGAGATTCACTCTCGACGGAAAAAACCTGATGAACCATAGCCTGAATCATATCGACTGATTCCACGACCAATGGTTGGTTGGGAATGGATTCCTGAATTTGAATTTGAAGGGGAATGGGATCGACCAAGGATTACTCTTGACCGATCGTTGAAGCAACTAGCGCAGGACTCAAAGAAAGCTTCTGGTAACCAACCGGAAGGCAGGGTGCAGAAAGAGTAGGGTTTTCCAACACTCTGGTGGCTTCATCCATGTATGGACAAAGGTGAATGGGGTGATTCCCTTCACACAAATTACAAGGAGTCGTAATCTCACCCTGTTTCTTATGAGTCTTATCGTAGCTAGTCAAGGATGTGCCACCAAGATGACTTCCAGAAGCTAAAGGCAATGACGAACGGCCGTCGGACCATGATTCAAGCACTTTGGGAATGCCAGGGCAATCTTGAAGAAGATGGTCACCTTTGCACAACATGCAAGGGAATTTGACTTTTCGTAGAAGGTTGGATGGTTTATCAATGGAAGATGTTTGAGGCGCAATAGCCGCAAAGCTGGCCTCTCTCTTATCTGACTTTTGCTTCTTTTTCCTCTTCTTCTTCTTCTTAGCCACTTGGTTATTAGGAACCAGAGTTTCACCAGGCGAAGTAGAAGAAGAGGATGAAGAAATAGGCGAAGAAGGGGAGAGGTCCACCTTAGAATCAACATGCCGTTGTTCAGGTGGAGCGAATGGTTGTACAGAGGGCGAAATACACGAGACCACAAAGGTGGAGAATAACCACATAGGCAAACCAACAGTTAACTCCAGAAGGGACAATGTTGCCATATAAGGAGCACCAACATTCCCAAAAGCAGGAAAAGGACCACGATTCCCTTCGGAGGGGATTCCTTGGTTGGTAAACTCTGGAAACGTTTCCACTGGAAACAACTGTAAAACGAAATTCTAAGGAAGATAACTTTAACCAAGAATATTTCGTGGGCAGTTAATATTTTAAGACACTGAAACAAAAATCTATTGTTTCATATTTTAAGAGTCGAGAAACAGGAAAAAGGTGACTCTATCACTTTCAGGTTGAAACGAGTGTGAAAGGACAAGCGCTCGATGATCTTTTCACTTTTTAAGGAGTCATGAAAAGATCGAAATGACTACTCAAGTAATCTAAGCAAGAGGGTGTACCAAGTTTCCGTGAACTGCCATATACACCTTAGTGATCAAATGAAATAGAAATGACCAAGGACTTGACGTACGTGCAGGTAGTCTCTCCGAATGCTGTGTTTGGTGTATCACAGTTACAGGGCGACAGACTCGGCTTCCTATGGATAAAGGATTTGAACCTATGAGGGTCTCCCTTTATATATGCGACGATACGGGGAGCACAAGTCCATACTAGTGCTGTCTAAATCCAGATGGTGAACGAGAGCTACTAGGTTTAACGACGACGGAACACGTCACTAGCCTAGACCTCTAAAATTGTGCGTTAGGTTTCAATGCTCCCTTAGGTTGATTGAATAAATTTTATGGTTGATCTTCAATTATGTCTCAGTTTCAAGGCCCTATCGAATGTCATCTGACAATCTCCTATATGCAGCTATATGAGAAAATAAATCTTTCAATTCGATGAATGTTATCTAGTTAAGGGAAGAGTTTCAAACAATGATGCAACAAATAGTAATAGTGCAACTGAAACGTTTTCCTAACTAGATGAATTTCACTATTCAAAAGTAATCTAAAAAATTCAGCGATGCGAATTATGCAATGTAATCTATGCAAAATCCTCTTTTTGGAAACTATGCAATTGTAATCTATGCACAATTTTCTTTTTCTTTTGAAAGAATAAGAATTCACTCAATGCATTTTTCGATGAAATGAGAATCTACTTAATGCATGCTTTTAATGAAAGAGAATGCACTCAATGCGATTTTTAGCTTCCAATCATTAAACAATGTAATCTAAGTTCAATGATGGATCTCAAAAAAGACTTTTCAATGCAATGTGATCTAATGCATTTTAATGAAAAGCAAACTCTGAGACGAAAAATAAATGAATGCAAATTTCTTTAATGGAAGGATGAATGCAAAAGGAATGGAAACAAACACTAAGAATGCAATCGTTGTTTCGAACACTTTGTAACAAAATTCCTCAAAAGGCTACAAGACATATGAGGTCAAGCACAAAGAGGACTTCCAAAGCGTGAGCTCAAAACAAGGCATTCATTCCCTTTTACATCAAGCAATCATAGAAAGAAGACTTTTCAGTTGAACAATGAGCAATGTAATCTACGCTCACAAGTGAACAAGTAAAAGGGAGAACGTGTAAATCATACAGAGAAAAGGACCGAAAGGGCAAGACACACTAGTGAAGGACTTAGGGGAAAAAACTTAATTTTCACACACCCTGAAATTGGCACGACTTTTGTGGTTGAAACTAGCGCCAACTGGTGCGACTTGCTAACTGAAAACTAGCGCTAATGGCCAATTGGCGCGACTTGCTAACTGAAAACTAGCGCCAATCGTTGTGATTTTCAGAAAAATAAAAGCGCCAATTTCTGAAAAAGAAAAAACAAAGAATTTCTCCTAACCAAGACCAGACTCACCACTTCAGGCAAAAACTAAAAGATCGTAATTGATGAAAAACATAGGAACAAACAGGAAAAAAGTCGTTCGACGAAACTCGTCGAATGACTAAGACCTCAAAGAGTGACAAACTCAAAGGAGACTCCCTAGTGGAGTCGCCAATTTGTTTTCCAAGTAAATCCCCTCTGCGGACAGAGGTAATCCCTCTAGCCCTAGGGTGGGTCAAGCAACTACGAGAACATACTAACATCTACCTTCCTAGATTGTATATGAAATTCAGAGCAAGGAAGATGACCTACCTTGTTCTGATGCTATGTTGTTGTCTTCCGTCGAAGATTCTCGATCCATCGCTCTCCTCAAGCTCAATACATGCTGCTGCCAACGTTTGATTACCTGTACAGACAGTCAAGACACCATGACAAGCATAAAATCACGAAAAACATAAAACAATTACAACCTATCTAATTGATCAAGGAATGCTAGAAATCTCATTATAGATGTAAACAAGAGTGGAAGATAAACATTAGTTGCATTTATTATGATAAAGACAAGGGGAGTTTACAACCAAGCCTTGATGTTGAGGCTCTCCTTCGGCAGGTTTGTATCCAAGCACGTTTGTAACACCCTCACACACAAAGGACCAAAATCCCACTATGTTCCCAACACACAAAAACAATCACACTCTACACTATTCTCCCAAAGCTATAATTGCTTCTCCTTTCTATCATCACTCACTAAGGCTATAGAACTGAAGGAGGTCTCCTTATATAACAATGGAGGAGGAGGTTATGGGCCCTCAAATAATGGGAAAAGAGCTTATCCTTTGGATTAGTTCCTATTTCTTGGGAGCAAGAATCCCAAAGGGGAATTCCTCGGCCATATCCTCAAAACAAACTTCCATCTCGTCGCCTCACGAAGCTTCTAGTCGCGGAAGCTTCCTTTCTATTTAAAAAACTTTCCAAAACAGGATTGGTGCGGGTTCGACATTAAGACAGAGCGTCGATCGGTGCGGGCCTCAGTGCAAATCTCCGCTATCGGCGCGGGTCAGACACTAAGAGAAAGCGCTGACCTTGAAAACCAGGATTTTACAAGGATTTTTTAGAAAAGTTGTAAAGGGAGATGAATTGGTAGACAAAATGTGGTTTAGGGGTATGTATTCCATGCTTGGAAAGTACACAAGGGTCACTGTATGGGTCCTCCAGGATCAAGGAACGGGGAGTACAAAGATGGTGACAAATTGCTTTGTAACAGCTAATGCCCCACTAGACAATCTTCTGCACCAACAGAAACAATACCCCACTAGCAACTCCAAAAGAAAAACACACTACACCTCTAGCAACAATAACTAGAGTAAACAAGGCTCAATGGCCTCTGTGTTGGCCCAACAACCACTGCCTTTCCTCTTGCAGCTACGGCGTCACCTTAGCCGACTGACGCAGGCTCTGCGTGAGATCCTCTAGTGACTGTGTCACCCTTCCTCTGCCTCTCTGGTTCAGCGTTGTCACTTAGGACAACTGCTTTCCTGCAGAAATTTCTTCTTTGTCCTTTCGTTGATGGCTTCAGTCCTAACTGATCTGCAATAGCTCTGATACCAAGTGAAAATTTATGAATCTAAACCATAAAAATCCTACTGCAAAAATCTGATTTGCATTACCTACTTGTGTTATTTAATTTACAAGTTATTTTCTGATTACTTCAGTAAAATACTAATGCAAATACACTGTAGCCTACACAAATATAAAGATCAAGTATTGAAAAATAAATGAGACAATCATACAAAGGACACACTTATTTTTAGACAAATGTCAACGGAAACACCCAATGTGGGAAAATTGGTGCAACAGATCTGAGGGTTTGTATTATTAAGCAGCAGTATTCTGAGTACAACTAGGGTGCCAAAAGCCGGCTCACCCAACAGAGAAAATCCTCGACAAACACAAATAAATCGTGAGTTTTACCTCACACTGCAAGTCTTGGCTAATCCGGATCAGAGACGGTGAAACCCTAGCTTCCTCTGCGATGTCTCTATGCAGTAGATGTGTAGGCTTGCGTGGGTATGGCTGAGGATTGCATCACCTCTTCTCTGTGCTTATATGCCTCTCAAAAAATTGAGTTTCAGCCTTCCCATCTCAAAAACCCTGATCTCTGGCAAATTCTGGATTGTCCCTTGAAGCCACTATGCAGCCCCTGCGTGAGCCCTGCATGGGCCTGTGTCACCCTATCTGGGGTCTGTGTCACCTTTCCTGGTGGTTGTACCGGTTCCTCTGTTGTCTCTGATGCCTCTCTGTTATGTACTCTTGGTCCTCCGACCAACAACTGCTTATGCCCCTCACTGCTTGTTGAATCACTTAGATCTGATCTTCATCCGAGCACTATTGCGTTAGAAGAATTTGATCTCTAGATTCACTCACTCTGTGTGTTCTCCAACTGACCCTCAACCCTTCCTTTATAATTTTCCTGTTGATGAATCAACGGTTTTGATCTAATCTCTAATTGAAGGCTAAGATTAGAAAAGACTTGATCTTCGTCACTTAGAACATACTCACCCACATTTAGATTAATTCACTTTGATTATTTTATTTCCCTAAGTTTTAACTTAGGCTCCATTTAAAATAATTTATTATTTGAATAACTTAGGCTCTGGGTGGAATTTCTCCAAACAATTTCTGGGTCTTGGAGATCTCATGTGTTATAGCCTCTCCACAAAATTTCAGAGCTAGAATAGATCTGATGCTACACAAAAATCAACACACAAATATTTAAATAATATGCATTCATAGTTGAAAATCGAAATAATGTCTTCACTGGCCAAGGACACCAGGATTAAGACCTTATAATATTTAGTTATAAAACTATGATATATTCCTAGTGATGTCAAGGCAATTGAGGAGATAATCAAGAACAAGAATGCAGACATTCAAGCTCTCAGGAAACAGATTAAGCTCCTAACTATAGAACACCCTCAAGCTAAGGAGGTTACCATTTTAGAGATGGAGAAAGAAAAGTTGTTCACAATAGTAGAGGAATAGAATGCACAAATCCAGAAAATGGAACAAGACATGGAAGCACTACTAAAGGAAAAAGAGCAATGGGAAGCAGCAGGGACATCAATAGTAGGAACATCAGTAGTAGGAACATCAACAACAGGTACATCAACAATAGCCATTTCAACATAAACATCAACTTCAGATTCCTCTGAAAAGCTAGCTCAAGCTTTAGGAGAATTATCATTGACAAATAAGGAAAGGGAGAAATTGATAGAAGCACTCACCAAGATGGAAGAAAGCAAAATCAAAGCAGACAATGCAGACTTGGCAGAAGTACAAAATAATTTCAAATTAATCTAGCATATTCAGAAGTATGAAGATCAATCCCTCATAATTCAAATGTTAGCAGAAGCCAAACACAAAATTTGGCACAATATCAATGAAAATGTCACATATTTGTGGCCTTCTATTCAAATTATCTTTGAGCAGGAAGAACTAGTACAGAGAGTTAAAACAAAAATTGAACAAACCAAGATTGATATTGAACATAGGCCAACAAAAGCTCATAAGATCATAAAAATGTTAAATTCCAAGAAAAAAAATGAGCTTGAAGAGATCAACATCTAAGATAAAACAAAAACAATAATGGAAGTCAAGAGAGTGCTAACAAAGAAAAATATAATGGGGCAGTCGAAGAATAAGTGCAAATAATTGGAGTTACAGGTCAGAAGATTTAACAAGAAGTTTTCTTTGTTGCAGGAGAAAGGACTTCCAACTCTCAGGAATTTTATTGGCCAATTGATTCCCGTAGAAAAATATCAAGAACAACTATGCATCATTGCTGAAGATGCCTCTAAATTCGCAAAGGAAAAATTAACCATCAGTGGAGAAGCTTTAATGGAAGGCATAAAATTCGACTTTTATATTCAGCATGAGATTCATCATTTTCTTTTGAGCAAGCCAACTTTCCAGACTTACACAGAAGTAGATGAAAGCTTTAGAAGCATGGTGAATTTTTCTATCCCAAGTGAAGAACGATGGGATAAGTTACTGGAATTAATTGAGTGAAAGTAAACATAAAATCCCACATTTTGGAAAATAGACAAACAAAAGGAGTTGGAAAGTAGCTACAGTCAGCAACATATTTCCTTCAAAGATTCAACAGAAAAGGTGAATTTGTCCAGAATTCCTATTTTTTAGTTTTATTCCAAAAATATCTACATCTTTGTTAGATATTATTTTTTAATCAATTTATTTTTTGGAATCTGAAGTTAGTTCAATAGAAAGTGTGAAATTTTGGAAACTGATTTCGTAATCCTTATTACAGAAATTCTACTGCAGAAATTTGGTTTACTTCTCCTACATGTGTTTTTAATTTAACAAGTTATTTTCAGAAATATTCAGAAAGCATTGAAGTAAACACACTACAACCTACATATACATACAAATAAAGCACTGAAGAATTAAGCACATTCGACAAAGGACACACAAGATTTTTCGAACAAATGTCCCTGGAAACACCCAATGTGGGAAAATCGGTGTATCAGAGCTCTTGAGGGTTTTATTATTATGCAGAATTATGAATACAAACTAGGGTACCAGTAGTGGTTTACCCAACAGAGAAAATCTCGGCAATAGTACCTTTATCCTCAGAGACAGATAATGTGGTTGATTCAGCTGAGGATGAAGAACCCCACAGGTGCCTACACAGTCACTACGTCACCCTTCAATGTGGATGTGTCACCCCTTCAGGATCTTCTTCATACGATCCCTATCTGGCCCACTGAAACCCTAGCGCAACTCTCTAAGTGACTGTTCAACCTCTTCTGGCTATGCGTCCCTCTGTGTGAGCCCTTCTGGCTCTGTGTCACCCCTGTTGAGCTTACGCTACCTCTGTGTCACCCTTGTTGAGCTTACGCTGCCTCTGCGTCACCCCTGTTGGGCCTGCACTATCCCTCTAGCATATATTTTCCTCTTTGTTGTTGTATTCTCAGCCTCAAATATGAAATCCCTTAGTCGATCTGCCCTTCGCTGCACTGCAAGCTCACTCGAAAATTCTCAGCAAACCGTGCCCCATAATTTCGACTTAGCTCAAGTGCTACTGTTATGTGTGTGTTCTCCAACTGAATCCAAGCCTACCTTTAATACTTTTACTGTTGATGAATCGACGACCGTGATCTAATCTCTCATAGATGGCTAGGATTAGAAAAGACTTGATCCTTGTCACTTAGAAAATTCTCACCAACATGTTTAAATTAATTCACCTTAATTATTTAATTTCACTAAGTTAGACTTAGGGTCTCTGTTGGATCTCAGAAATGCCCTTAAAAATACATCCACTTTCACCATCATATCCATTATATCACCTCCATTTCACTACTATGTCACTACGTTCATCTCACTTTCATCATTATTTGGGTTACCCTTGTGTTTTCCAAAGATTATTAATTTACAGTGTTTTTAAGTGAATTTGTGATCAAAAGTTAGGAAATAATATGCATATGCTTATGCCTTTAAAGTAGAAAGAGTTTTGTGACATATGTAGATTCATTGGAAGCTTCCAAGGCTCTCTTATGTGGCATTCGAAATTATCTTCATGATATGAAGGAGATTTGAAAGAGGGATATGTGGCTTATGGTTAGCAAATTGGTTGAGAATATTATGGATCAAAGGAGAGAAAGAAGGATCATCATTAATGAGAAGGTTGCTTAGGAATTTGTATAAATAAGAGAGCCTTCTCCTTTCAAAGGCATGTGTAAAGTTGGGAGTTATGCTCAAGCGTTGAATAAAGAATTAGATTGTAGCATCTTACTCATGAGTGTTCTTTCACTTTGACTTGGTTTTGCCTACATATGGAGCCTCTCGACTTACCATCTCTCATACTATTGGATAGGCCACCTACAATGTGTGAGATTTATTTGCTTTCATATATTAAGATTTATTTGTTTTCCTAGATTAAATTCTCAATTAGATGTATAATGAAATGCTTGTTAAAATCATATCAAGAAGATGATTTTATCATTCTTCCAAAATTGGATGACTGATTATTTAGTCATACAGTAGTTGATTTTCCTTTACATGTTTTTATACTTCTTTCCTAGATTAAATTATCAATTAAATGTATAATTAAATGCTTGTTAAAATCGTATCAAGAAGATGACTTTGTCATTCTTCCAAAATTGGATGATTGAGTATTTAGTCATACAGTAGTTGAGTTTTCTTTACATGTTTTTATACTAATTTCCTAGATTAAATTTTCAATTAAATGTATAATTAAATGCTTGTTAAAATCATATCAAGAAGATGACTTAGTCATTCTTCCAAAATTGGATGGTTGAGTATTTAGTCATACAGTAGTTGAGTTTCCTTTACATGCTTTTTAATTGCTTTCTCAAATTAATTCTTTAAATTAAATGTATAATCAATTGCTTGTTAAATCATCTCAAAAATGTGACTGTCATTTTCCAATTGAATGATATTTGAAGTATTTGGTCATACAACAAGTCATAGTTGTTTTTCATATACTTTGTATTTACTTTCAATTTAGATAGCATTGCTATTTCAATTCTTAGTCACAGGATTTATGCTTTCAATCCATGGAATAACAATTAGGAATGGTGTGATTAGATTAGTTTTTAGTTTTTGATAAATTGATCCCTAGCATTTATTGTGCATGTATGTCTCACAAGTCCTACAGATACCGGATTGATAATTTATGTTAGTAATCTAATGCAAATTATTTTACTCAACATTTTGGCACCGTTGCCGGGGAGGCGTACATAGGGATCAACCTTAGAATTTTTTTTTGGTTTCCAATTTTCGTTTTACTTCAAATTTTTAAATTAAAATTCCATTCCATTTTTTAATTTCATTTTTTTTTAAATCATGCAAATTTTCAAATTAAGTTTTTGTGCAATTTCATTTTTATTTTACTTTTAGGCATTTTCATTCAATTTTATTTGCATTTGCATTTAGAAATAAAACAAAACATCCACAAATCAAAAACCCCTATTCACAAAAAAATAAAAAATAAAAACACAATAAAAATTCAATTACAGCAACAAATCTTCAGGGTCATATCCATATGAGTTTACTCATGATTTTTTTGCGTAAATGGATGCATTGGAAATTATCTTATACTTAAGTGAATGTTTCATTTCTTTAGTAGAATAGGCCTGACAAATAAAATAAGTTTTTGTAATTTTTAGGATAAATTTGCAATTTTTTGTGCATTTAGAGCAATATTTTCAATAAAAAAATATATATCGATTAATAAAAATCTGGAGTATGCTCTCCTCCTGCACTTTGTGTGATCTGGAGGATCAGAAAAAGAATTACATAAAATAAAACAAACTCACGGAGCATTAAATTGGAAATGCGTAACAACTTAAAAACGTCAATTTTGAAAAAAATAAAACATCATTTTTTCTCATAACGGGGTGAATTAAGTAACCCATAAATGGTTTCCTCAATTTCACAACCGTTTGGGATAAATTTGTGGTTCTTTGAATCCTTAATTTTCAGACTCCGTGAGAAAAATGGGATTTTCAATGCACAGACAATTGCGGCCATGATGGAAGAAGAAATTTCGATTTTTTTTTATCTACATGAGGTAGATCCACCATGGCCCAGCCATGAAGTCTCACACAAGTCTTCAAGGTAGCATCTCTATGCCCTGTGTGCTTGCTAAAAAAATAAATAAATAAACATTAAAAAAAATAAAAAACTTAAAAAAATTGTAGGAATTTACAGGGTAAGTTCCGTAGATCAAGAACCAAAGGTACACTAGTATAATCACGTGGTTAAAACCCTCAAAGAGGGAAACAGTCCACGCCTTGAGCCAACGCAACCACTACAGGAAATTTATTAATATAAAAGAAAAGTTACATATGTTTCTCTCATAAACAGTTATCGGACAAATGACCCTCCATGCTCTTTAAATAGAGATCATGGACCAATCGGGTGTTAAGCCACGGATCAAGTGTCGTTAATACCGCTGTGAGAGATAACCGTTGGATCACTACAAATTGTGACCGTCGGATTGTAAGTTACAAATGTACATGGTAAAGAAACACACTTTACTTAACTCTACACTAGACTAAGTTATTCTTAATTATTTCCTATGTGTCGGAATATCCTAACATCCCCCCTTAAGAACAACTTGGGATAGGATTGAAAGATTTACAAAGGTGGCACAAAAAGAGCCTATTTCCTATGTGTTGAAATATCCTAACATTCCCCCTTAAGATTATACTGGTGTACTGATTTGTGATCTGTTTGTGAGCGGTGACCTTTGGTTCTTTATCTACGAAACTTACCCTGTAAATTCCTACAAAAATAAATAAACAAATAAATTACTGCAAAAGTTCTGAATTCTCTCCATGCTTGCAACCTACAACAAAAATAATAAAGAAATCATGAACAATTTCAGAACTTTTGTAGTATAAAAATTGATTATGAGATCCACTATTTGGGCAAAAAAGATGAATTCAAAAGATATGAGAAATGATTTGGCAAATATTTTGGAATCTCATTTTCCTAAAAATTTTGAGTTTAGAGGGCAAAAAGGATGAGTTCAAAAGATATGAAAAATGATTTGCAAATATTTTGGAATCTCGTCTTCCTAAAAATGTTGGATTTAATTTTACCACTCGTCAAGTTTTGTTTTTTTTAATAATTAAAATGAACAAAATTCATAAATATTGCTTTAGACCTATTGGTAAGTCATTCAAATCACATAATAGAGGTCATGAGTTCAAATCTTGTGGAGATGGGAATTTGTTAATTCACCTAAAATTTTGACAAAATAAAAAAATTGAAATTCATGATTGAAGTAAATAGAGAAATTTTTTTGTAAGAATATGGTTTATGGATCCATCGCATTGGGCGGGTTTTCTTCTTCATCAAAAAATTGTTTCGATAGAGAAAAAGTTGTTCCGATAGTTTATTTAAAAATATGAGATCTACAAAATGAGAAAGCTATCATCAGAGTTTAAAACAGTAAAGAATGAAGAAATTACTAAAAAGACACAACATGTAACTTGAGGCACTAGTTTCGACATAGGTATAAATTCTTTTGGTTTTTCTTCGTGAACTTTTTTTATTAGTACCAATTCTCAGTTCTTTTTGTGTAAATGTCATAACCAGAGAGATTTATCACCTCTCTCTTTTGATAATCTTACATTCCATTGTAGAAGAAGTACTAGTTTTTTTTGCAGGTTCTAGGAGGAAGGACAAATGACTACAAGGGAACAATGTCTCTCTCAGAGATCACATTTATTTTACAAGAATATGATCAGCAACAAAACATCAATGCAAGAGTACATGCTAATGCAGATCAGATCCAACACTTCCAAGCATTTCAGATGTCATCATCTCCATTACATCTATGTACTTTAAAAAAAAACACATTCACCTCATTTTCCTTCATATTTTCCATTCACATTCACCATCCATTCTCATTCATTCACTTCCATCCACCCCTGAATAAAAGCAATCAACTCATTTACAAGTTGATTAACTCCATTATCCTTTTCCTTTTCATGTTCATTTTTATTTCCCAAATAAATCTTGTTTCAAAGCAAATTGTATATCTATATTCTTTTTTGAGTTTTAAAAATCTTTTCAAAAAGTACTGTGAGGCTTGCATGCCTTAATGGCAAGTTCTCTTGCCGACAAAAAATGGGAATACATTAATGTTTCTTGTTTGACGGATCTTCTAGGTGACTCGACATCAGCAAATTTATTCGTACCTAGCAAGATGTGCTTAGCATCTTGACTCTCATTTTCATCAATGGTGAGGGATCTCGTGTTGATTAGGAGCATACATTAATGACCACTAATTCAACAATTTCTTACTATGTTCGACATTGAAAAATTCATTCACATAAATAAGAATTGTGCCAATGTGTTATAATGACATGAAGACTATCAAATCCATCATTACTCAGCATTTGTAGTAGATGTAGCAGATTTAGCAAATTCAGTAGCAGTAAGAAAGACTCACTTTCACAACTTCAACCACAATTTGCATGGCCAATGGAAGAAGCATCAGATCAAATTTTTGTAGCAGCTACATATGCACAACTTATCCATTTCATAGGTAAGTAAAGGTATGTTCTTTTCTAACTTTTTATCATGCAATTCCTTAAAATGCTAAAGTTATAATTTTTTGAAAAACACTTCACCATATTCCTTTTCTCACTTCATAAAATTGCAGAAACCATCAGTTGGGGGAAGGGATATCACTCCATATATTTACATCTTATTCCACATCACTTTCATATAACCAACATACTACTACTATTTCATTAAGAATAAAAAAGATATGTTTTGCAAACCATCAAATTGATGAGCTTATGGCTAATTGAAAAAAAAAATATTCTCAGTGTTTTCAAGATATTTGGATGCAACAAGGAATAAACAAAGTATTGTAACACAAGAACCAATACTCATTCATTTTGGTTGTAAGACAAGAACCAACCATAAAAAAATCAATTTTGGTTGTCACACAAGAACCAACCATAAATATGAATGTTGCAATCCAATGTATTTCAAAGAAAACTTTGCAAAAATAATGAAGTTATCAAATAGTATGATAATGTAAAGTTAAAAGGAGAATTGATACAGCCAAAGCTCATTCAAAAGCAAGACAATTTGAAAATCAAATGAATCAATGTAATAGGTTGCATGAGAACATTCAACAACTTCAGTTGGGCGATATGTTGAGTCTCAAAAATGTCCTTAAAAAGACACCCACTTTCACCATCATATCCATTACATCACCTCCATTTCGCTACTATGTTACTACATTCATCTCACTTTCATCATTATTTGGGTTACCCCTGTGTTTTCCAAACATTATTAATTTCTAGTGTTTTTAAGTGAATTTGTGATCAAAAGTTAGGAAATAATATGCATATGCTTATACCTTACAAGTGGAAAGAGTTTTGTGACATATGTAGGTTCATTGGAAGCTTCCAAGGCTTTCTTATGTGGCTCCCAAAGATCAAATTCGAAATTATCTTCATGGTTTGAAGGAGATTTGAAGAAGGGATATGTGACTAATGGTTAGAAAATTGGTTGAGAATATTATGGATCAAAAAAGAGAAATAAGGATCCTCATTAATGAGGAGGTTGCTTAGGAATTTGTATAAATAAGAGAGCCTTCTCCTTTCAAATGCATACGTAAAGTTGGGATTTATGCTCAAGCTTTGAATAAAGAATTATATTGTGGCACCTTACTCATGAGTGTTCTTTCACTTTGACTTGGTTTTGCTTATATATGGAGCCTCTCGACTTACCATCTCTCATACTTTTGGATCGGCCACCTACAATGTGAGAGATTTATTTTCTTTCATAGATTAAGATTTCTTTGCTTTCCTAAATTAAATTCTCAATTAAATGTATAATAAATGCTTGTTAAAATCATATCAAGAAGATGACTTTGTCATTCTTCCAAAATTGGATGATTGAGTATTTAGTCATACAGTAGTTGAGTTTCCTTTACATGTTTTTAGACTGCTTTCTTAGATTAAATTCTCAATTAAATGCTTGTTAAAATCATATCAAGAAGATGACTTTGTCACTCTTCCAAAATTGGATGATTGAGTATTTAGTCATACAGTGGTTGAGTTTCCTTTACATGTTTTTACACTGCTTTCCTAGATTAAATTCTCAATTAAATGTATAATTAAATGCTTGTTAAAATCATATCAAGAAGATGACTTTGTCATTCTTCCAAAATTGGATGATTGAGTATTTAGTCATACAATAGTTGAGTTTCCTTTACATGTTTTTTAATTGCTTTCTTATATTAATTCTTTAAATTAAATGTATAATCAATTGCTTGTTAAATCATCTCAAGAAGGTGACTTTGTCATTTTCCAATTGAAAGATATTTGAAGAATTTGGTCATACAACAAGTCATAGTTGTTTTTCATATACTTTGTATTTACTTTCAATTTAGATAGTATCGCCATTTCAATTCTTAGTCATAGGATTTATGCTTTCAATCCATGGAATAGCAATTAGGAATAGTGTGATTAGATTAGTTTTTAGTTTTTGATAAACTGATCTCTATCATATATTGTGCACGTATATCTCACAAGTCCTACGGATACCGGATTGATCATTTATGTTAGCAATCTAATGTAAATTATTTTAAACTCAACATTCTCCATTCAAATAATTAATTATTTGAATAACTTAAGCTCCGGGTGGAATTTTTCCAAATAATTTCTGGGTCTTGGAGATCTCATGTGTCCTAGCCCCCCCTCAAAGTTTTGGAGCTAGAACACATCCAATGCTACGCAAAAATCAACATTCCCTCTTAGCGAGGAATGTGCTCTAGCAACACTTCAATCCAGAAGCATTACTTTGATCCACGACATCGGTCCCATGTGCTGTTGATGCTCGGTTGTTGTCCCTAATCCACTACGCTTATGCCTTCTATATTGATATCCATGACTCTGCCACAACCACTGCCTCATATTTACTGCAACTTCCTCTCAAATGTTGCATCATGTTGCCCATAGCACTGCCACTGTTAACTGTTACACTGCAACTCAATTGTTGAGAGTTAAGCAACTAAAGGACATCACCCAAAATCCTGACAGACAAGTCTGTCTGGCTGCATCTCGATACTGAAACACCCTCTGCTGCTAATTTGTGCTGACCCTCTAGAGCTCTATGTTGTTGCTGCTCTACTCTGCGTAAGCACTGCCTCTGCGTTTCTGCCACACTGTTGTTTCCTCTGCTCTGTGTTGCTCAAGTCTTCAGCGTCCTAGCACTACCAAAGTGCCTCCATAATCCTCTGCACCAACTGACTCTAGTCATCCTGCTACTGTCATTAAGTTCTCCCGTAGCTCGTATGTGATCCAAGAGTTTGGACACCTCAAGGATCCTACCCTCCATCTGAATTTCAAGAGAACTATAGATCTATGTCGCTCCACCTTTTCTCTCAACGCACGTGAGCACTCATAGCCACATCGTTATGAAAAATCCTAGATCTGGATTCATACTGCAACAAATCTGAATTACCTCTTCTATTATTTTTCATAATTATTTCATTACAATGAAATATCGAAGTAATTACTGAAGCAGTCTACACAAATAATGTTGCGGAGTAAATCTAAGTGTTGAAACAAACTGAACAAAATACAATGAAAAAAATCCACATTTGACACAGTTATTTTTGGATTAAGTCCCTAGAAAAACCCAACTCGGGAAAACCAGTGCAGCAGATCTCAGGGTTTTGTATTATTAAGCAGCAGAATCTTGAGTACAATTAGGGTGCCAATATCCAACTCACCCTTCAGAGAAATCTGGACAACAGGTGAAAAATGTGAGGTATACCTCACTCCGCAAATCCCCAGCTAATCTGAACAGCGCTAGTGAAGCCCCTCTCTACCTCTGTATGATGCCTATGCTAGCACTGCGTAAGCCTACGTGGACAAGATTTGGAATTGTGTCACCTATGCTCAATGCTGATCTGGGCTGATCTGAAACTGGATTTTGGCCCTCCTGGCTCAAAAACCCCAGCTTCCAACTATCTCCGAATTGAATCAAAGAGACACTGCGTCACTTCTACGTGAGTTCCTTCAGGAACTGTGTCACCCCTCTAGGTGACTGCGTTGTCTCTCTCTGCATCACTGTTGCCTCTCTCTGAAATGTACTCCTGGTCCTCTTGACCAGTTACTGCCTCTGCCCCTCTCTAAAACTGATCACTGAATCAAAATCACTTAGAAAACCCTGCCCTAGTGATTCTATTCTGATCAAAATTTGTGTCTCTCACACAAACTCGAAAATGCCAAATGCTCAATGTGCTCAATGTATTTTCCATAAGCACCTCACCTTCCTTATATTCTTTCATTGACCCTTCAACGGCCAAGATTAAAACATAATCAAGGGCTATAAGATTAACTTGGAGGTGATCCATGACTTTATCTAGAAGATCCACACTTAGTTTAATTAATACCCTTTAATTAATCAGTTTCCCTAAGTTTAGACTTAGGAAAACATTAAAAAACTATTAATTAATTTAATTAAACCATCTCTAAGTGGAATTTTCCAAAACCATTTCTGGGTATTATGGAATACATGTGTCTTAGCCTATATACAAAGTTACAAGGCTAGAGCATATCTGAGGCTACCATAAATCAACAATCGTCATCACTCCCATCATCACCCTTTGTTGCTACACCCTTAGAATCTGAATCTTCCTTGCCCTTCTTCTTCTTAGGACAAGTAGTGGTGAAATGTCCCAATTCACCACATCTAAAGCACCAGACCTTAGAAATGTCTTTCTTCTTCTTCCCTCGCTGTTGTTGTTGTCCCTTAGATGCGAGAGATGCATCTTCCTTCTCCTTCTTGATTTTGATTCTGCTACTAGTGTTGTCTGCCTTGGTCAATCTCCTGATCTCTTCTTGTTGAAGCGCTGCCTACATGTCTTCCCAATTTGGAAGTGTCGCTCTGCCCAAAATGCCTTGGAAAAATCTCTCCCACTCATCGGTGACTGCATTTAGGGCAATCCTTGCCATAACACCCTCATCAGGAGTGGCCCCCATAGTAACTCGCTGATCTCGAATCACCTTCAATCTAATGAGGAAGGGGTCAATTTCCTCAAACTTATGCATCTAAAATAGTCGCAGTTGATTCTCTAGAAGCATCTTCCTCTGAAAAGAGGTACCTTGATACAATGTGGTCAATGTCGTCCACACCTCATTTGCTGTATTCTTCTCGAAAATGTGTGGGACCACATGATCCTTCACCCCATCCATAATCAAGCGCTTGGCTATAGCTTGATTTTCCTCATACTTCTTCAATGGATCAACATCAACAGGAACAACTACAACCTTCTCGACATGATCCTTGATGCGATATTCGTCAAGGACTGACAGGATTATGGCCTGCCAAATGACGAAGTTAGATGCTCCATCTAACCTGTCCTGATCCCTTAATGCATGAGAGGCCATCTCTACTCAAAACTATCGAAACAGATACTCTTCTCCCCTCTTTTGTTGTTATCCTCAGCAAAAGACTCAAATATGGGTTTCTTGGCGCTAGAAACCCTCTAGAGAAAACACTCCCTCTAACAAGTGATTTCCCTCCCGAAAATCCTCCACCAATTCTGTCAAATCAGCTCTCTCCAATCACTCCGCTAATCATATATCAGACTTCTTGGCTAGAATGTTTGTTGAGGAATTGCTTCCCCTTACTTTGTCAACCTTGCTAAACATTGTTTTGCACCGATAGAAACAATGCACCACCAGTAACTTCCAAAGAACCAAACTACACTTACAGTCATGGAAACTGGCTCAGTGTCACCTCCTCTTGGACTGTCACCCTCCAGGGCTTGCGTGAGCCTCTGCGTCAGTGCTACGTGAGCTAAACAAGCTCTGAGTCACCCTTTTCGGACTATGTGAGCCTCTGCGTCAGCTCTGCGTAAGTTAGGCTGGCTTTGTGTCACCTCCCTAGGGCCTGTGTTGTCCCTCTGGTACACTGCCTCTTCTAGATTTGCGCTGTCAGTCAGGACAACCTTCTTCCTACAGCAAAAAACTTTGTCACTTCTGTTCAGGACAACTTCATTTGCATTTACCTTTGAAATATTTTCCAAAACAACAAAAAATCATATATGTTAGAAAATGTAAAATTTTGTATGTCGAAGTGTTAGTCAAGGTTGTCATTGATGCCAATATGGCATTAGCTGAGATGGCAAATATTCTTGTGATGTCAATGACCCTCATGCAATCCCTAGGTGCTAAGGATGCCATTAATGAAGATGTTAAGGTTGCTCTAACCTTATGAATATGTCAAGCTATTAATGATGCTCATAGTGACTCTTGATGAAGAAGCTCTCCTTGTGATGATCTAGCCCGTACTCTAACAAATTGATGCATGTTGCATATGGTTAATGACATATCACTGCACTATCTTGATGACATGGTGGCATTGATGGCACACATGATGAAACATATGGTGATGACATGGACAATGAAATAATTGGAGATCACTTGATGACATATGATGATAAAAGACATAACAAGTGGAGACCTCACATTAATTCCCTAATAACCTCATTCTGTCCCAAACACTCCTCATTCTGTCCCAAATATTTTCTGCACTAAATTTAAGGACAGTCACAAAGAAAAATAAATTTTGCAATCTTAGAGGCATCCTTTCAGCATGGGACCTAGACCATCTGAAAGAGGATTTTTTACTCTTTCTAACGAGCCCTTACTTGCCCCAAAACTCCAAATAGTTTGGGAGATATTGATTTTTTAAGTTAAGGAAATTAATTCAAACATTGAACCAACCTATGCTCAAGGACGCAAGTCAGCCTCCAAACAGTGACATGCCTTTTCGGTTTAGCTTGCAAAGACCACTATATATACAACGTTAGACACTTCATTCTTGGCATCAAGTTTGGTGAAAAAACACAGAATTTAGTGAAGATTTCAGAGTGAAGGAAAAACGCAGCAAAGAGGCCAAGGGATATCTCTGTTTTGGGCATATTTCTTTGTGGAAATTTCAGAACTGTGTTTTGGAGGCTTCAGAATTGAGGAATAGTGCTAAGCATCTGCGTTTTGGATGTGTTGAACATAACCTTAGTTTAGGGCAATTTTGGGCCATGCAAAGTCTGTAATAACAATCTAGAAGGAGGCCAAGTACAAGGTTAAAAGGGAAGAAGGATGGTGCAAACGTTGAAAGAGTTTTAAGCTGAGTTGAGGGTTGTTACAGTGGCTTAGGAAGCCCTAACCAGTGAGCTACGAAACTCAGAATTTAAGGCATAAAACAGAGCTACAACTCAGTCCAGTGCTAGGAAGATTTCAGACAGGCCTCAGACTAGAAGCTCGGATTGCTGCCCTTATTGGAAGCTTGGATATACACCTGTGGCGGCATCTTGTGGTATTGCAGACCTGTGGAGGACAGACCTTAACCTAATCAGTTGAAGGCTTGGATCACTAGTTGAAGGCTGTCATCTGGAAGTTTTGTGTGTTCCCTCAAGCTTGGACCTGTGGAGGAGGCATAGATTACAGTCCTGTTGTGGGTTCAGACCTGTTTCATCTTTTGAAGATTGTTTAAAGGCGGTCACATTAGTTTGAAACCTGCCTAGTAACATCTAGTTGAAGAAAACTTGTGACACTTTTTAAAACATTGATTGGAGCAGCTCTAGAAGCAGGTCTTGAAGCAAGCATAATCTTTGCAGACATGTTATCACCTCCTTGATGAGCATCCTTGAAGTTGTGGACCATCATTGAATATCCTGTGAAGACATCTTGGTGAAAAAGTCTTGAGTGATCTTGAAGATAATATTGAAGGTCATGATGCATCATTGATGTCATCATGAGGTGACTTGGAGGATTTGATTGGGTATCATGAAGAATATTGAAGACACCTTGGAATGACATTTTATGCAGACATCTTGTTGAGAAGTTGGAGCCAATCTTGAGCTGACCTTGGAGACCTTATTGAAGAACCTTGTAGAGTGCCTTGTAGCTGAAGATTCGTGGAGATCATGATGCATCATTGATGTCATCATGAGGTAATTTGGAGAAATTGTTTGGGTATGATGAAGAGCAGTGGTGACACCTTCTAAGAAGAAAAGGTTGTCATTGATGATGTGACATGGAGACTAAGTGTGACAGGGCTCGTTGAAGAAGACTTTGGGAGCCGTGAAGAATACCCAAACATATTTTGACGAAGTGAAGTTGAGGGTTGGAGCCTCATAGAGACAAGGTCGGTGCCTTGGAAGATAGGGTTGGAGCCCTAGGGGATTGGAGTCATCAAGAAACTAGGTCGGAGCCTGTACCAAGATAGGGTTGGAGCCCTAGAGATTGGTGCCTCAAATTGACAAGGTTGGAGCCTTAGAAAGACCAAGTCGGTGCTTGGCACAATACAGGTTGGAGCCTGGAAGATTGGAGTTGTCATCTAGGGTTGGAGCCCTATATCATTATTGTACTTTACTTATTGTAAAAAGGAAATTAATTAAAGTATCTATTCCATCATTGTTCATTTTGTGTTCTAAATATAAATGATCTAACTGGTAAAATTAACAATTGAAAAGAAAAACCGATTCACCCCCCTCTTAGTATTTCCAACACGAAGAAGAATTTTGATTTATATGTTGGTACATTAACATTTCGTGATGAGATGTGAAGGTAGGTCGAAGGATTGGATAACCAGAATAAAGCTTAGGAGGGTTTTAACACCGTGAAGAAAGATGGACTTGCATGAGTTCATTGAATGAACTATCGCAGGGAGTAGCGTGGAGAAGATGGAGCTGTAGAGTGGTGACAACTGAAGAAACAAAGAAATCGGTTAAAGCAGAAAACCTTTAGAAGATGTCCAAAGGATGTGATTGGACGACGAGGATTAAATCGCAGAATTAAAGTGAGAGATGGACATACCAGGTTGCATCGCAAAGTTAAATTTGAAAAGTTGCGAAGCGGACACGTGTCGGCATAATGCATTAGCGCACATCGCACATCGCATAAATTATGGTTTAACCGTTATCAATATAGTCTTAAACTTGCGAGCGGCGATTTGCAATAAGTGTAAAAGTTGCGATGTTGCAATGTGACCTCGTCATCGCAACTTCGATCAACATTATTATTGTTTGCCATTTAAGCTATTTGTTATAGTTGCCGACGTGCAATATCGAATAAGTTGTGAAGTGCGATAGCTTCTGATTGGTCAGGTCGTGTGTGGGCTTGTAAACCACAGGTCTGCGGGGTTTGTATAAAGCTGCAGTCGTGTATGCGTTAAGGTAATGGGAAGGGGCAGCCAATGAATAAAGAGGCATAGGCAGAGTCGGGCAGAGGAACGTATAGTGGCACTGTTGGAAGCACGACAGCTGGGTCAAGTCGGGCACTAAGGCATCGTTTACAGAACTATCCAGCTGCTGCATCATAACCAGAAAGGACACCTCAACACTTCGGGAGGACGCATCACCAACATCAGATTCAGCGAAATGAACAATATTTCTAGTTTTAATTTGTTTTCTCGGTATGATTGCATAAGTAATCTTGACAGTTTAGGTAGTCGACTAGTTTCAAGAAGTTCAGCAGTTATGAACTACTTTGATGTATTTAAGTAGATAGAAATAAAGGAGAGGGGTTTTGAGTTTGGGACCTCTGGATGACTGTTAATTTGGTACTAAATTTTCTGAGAAATAAATGAAAGAATGTCAAGTTTCCTACAGCTGTTGATGTTGATATGTCTTTCCTGTTTCGCTCTGTGTTTATTCCTCTTTGAATGTGGTGAAGTAATGTAGTTGCGGGTCTCTTTCTACATCTGTAAGCAAGAGTTAAACAATCCTTAATGTGCGCAACTACACTCCAACTTTTCCCCTCTCCTCACAAACTCTTGATGAAACTTTAAATTAATAGATTCTGTGTTTACAACATATTATTTCGAGTTTCCTCTCTCTCCATGAATTTCCTCTGAAACTTAAAAGTGGTAGATTCTATGTGTTTTAGCATATCATTTTGAGTTTCCCTTATAGTAGTTCTTCTTTTCATTTCATTCAAATATCAGCAGTTTATGGCATTGTGAAGGCTTTCATTATATCATATTATTGAGGGTATTAAGTAATTAAATTCCAAAGCTGTTAAACAGAGCCATTTGATATTGTAATTTTGACATACATTTATAAAATGTCCCAAGCGCGGATTCCTTACCACAGCCAAGGGATTGTTTCTTAAGATACAACATTTTATGGCGTTGTTGTCAGGGACGAAGAAGAGAAGTTTATTTTTCCTTGGGTTTTTCACATTATTTCCTCTGGTTGTTTAGTGAGGAGGAAATATTTGGCCGTGTTTGTTATTTTCAAAATTCTGGCTTTCAAAAGGCCTCACACGAGGTCAGATACCTCACAGCAGATAGTCTCTGCTTTGCCAGATCCAGAAAGATTGGTTTCTAAAAAGGTTCAGAAACCATAAACTCCTTCAACACTTGATCCCCCATTGTCTGCTCTTGGCAGCGGTTCTCATAACCCTTTATTTGAAGATATTTCCAAGGAACTCTCTTTCTTGGAACAAGATTCTCCTTCCACACCCATTCATTTTCAAGAACCTAAGTTAGAAGAACACTCTTTTGAGTCTGTTTCTTTTACCTTCACTCAAGCTCAACCAAATATAGTTGTTGGTTCTTCTACCATTGTTCATCAACCCACTTCCATATCAATCTTCTCACCACCTTCATTCACTTTCATAGCACGTTCATCAACCTCAACTACCCAAGGAATAGTTAACCAAGGTGTAAATATGGCAGCACCATCTTTCTTAATGGATATATATGCACCACTAAATCTTGTGCAACCAATGAATGCCATGCCTCAAGAATACCTCAAATTACTTCCTCGTTTCACTAGAGAAGATGAAGTAACTGCAGAACAACATTTACCCTTGTTTTGCATTTTTGATGAGAATTTAAATGTAGAACATTTTGATGTTGTGATGAGACTATTTGTGCAGCCTCTAAATGGAGAGGCTAGGAAATGGTTCAAAGGTTTACCAAGTGGTTCAATAAATAACTGGGAAGAGTTAGAAAATCAATTCACTTAGAGATGGGGAGAAAAGAGAGATCATGGATACTCATTGACAGAGTTTAATGCAATTAAAAGAAAGCCTGATGAAAACATTTCTGAGTTTGTAAAAAGATTCAACAAATTGTACAATAGTTTGCCTATAGAGATGAACCCCCCCCCTCCTGTAGGAGCAAAGGTAGTTTTTGTCGGGGCTTTTGAAGCGGATTTTAGCTTTACATTGAGAGAGAGAAGAGCCCCTACTCTTGAGCAGATACAGACAGATGCTTTAGAGATTGAAGCTAATATGACTGCAACTGGAAAGGTGAAAGGGAAACAACCAGTCCAAGAGAAGGGGAAAGCAAAAGAATAATCATCACAAGATCTAAGAATTGAAGATATGACAAAGGTGATAAAAAATTTGACAAATAAGCTAGCTAAGATGGAGTTGGAAAATAAGAACTCCCAAAGACAAGTACAACAAAATCGAGGGAGGTTCAACTCTCAATTCATAAGACATCCCCTACAAATTTTGCAGAGGGAAAGAAGAGATCAAGACCAGGTTCAAGCACCGTTGTATATAGAAGCAACACCAGCAGAGCCAGCAGAAGATGACAAAAAGGAGGCCGAAGATCAGGTATCTGCTATGTATACAATAGAAGAGGATGAAGAGGAAGATTCTAAGGGAAAATATGTTGAAGCTGAAGTATCTTTTGATCAAGATGAAATGGATGTATATTGTAGGCAATTCATAGATTTCATGCAATCTGAGTTACATAAAAAGTATGATTTTAAGGTCTAGAGTGCAGGATAATGAAGGTGAACAACAAGGTTCCATTCCTCCTCCAATGGTGATTCTACAACAAAGGTACCCTGCGAAACAGATCAGTAATGGGAAACAACCCGTAAATTCACTTAATAGAACAAACGTGCAGCAGGGTGAATCTTCCCAGAACAAATCAGTTGACAATAATATTTTGGAGAGAGTTGTTCATGTACCCAAACAAGCAGCAAGTTCTAAAAAGAGTGAAGAAGAACCTGAAAAGAATGTTAAGCAAACTCATTCTTTCAGTTTGGAAAAAGAGTTGGAGAAGGTTAAAATTCAGGTACCCCTTCTAGAGTTAGCTAAAATACCAGCTTACAAGAAATAGATTTCAGAATTTATTAATCTCACACAAATGGAAGACATAAGTGACACAGTGAACTTACAAGAAGAAAAGCCAGTGGTCACCTTTGGTCCTCATGTAGAAGAAGTAGATCCTTCTGTTCCATCCTTCTATATTTCTCTATTGCTTCATGATTTTTTTCTACATAATTGCATGTTGGACTCATGAGCGTCCCATAATCTCATGCCATTGTCTGTTAAGAAGGAACTAAACTTGCAGATTACCAAACCTTATAGGGATCTGTATTCATTTGATTCCAAAAGGGTGAAATGCGTTGGGTTGATTAGAGACGTAGCAGTTTCATTGGCACAAATCCCGGCGAAGAGTATAGTCATGGATGTAGTGGTTGCTGACATCTCAACCAGGTTTGGAATGCTCCTGTCAAGATCTTGGGGAGCAAAGTTGGGAAGTGTTCTAAAATTGGATTTCACTTATGTTATCATTCCGGTTTTTAATGGGGAAGAAAGGAGACTGTATAGGGAAACAAGTTTCACTTATGCTATCATTCCGGTTTTTAATGGGGAAGAAATGAGATTGTATAGGGAAACAAGGTTTGTGAAGACCACCTCCAAAAAAAATGCAGGAAATTCCCCCATTTATAGTCAAGAAATTGAAGATCTTTCATGTTTCATGTTGCATGAAGATGCAGAATTTGTTGAAGACACAGGGAAGCAGCTCTCTTTAGCAGTTGTAAATAATGAGTTGCACTCAAGGAAGATTTGGAAGTGCTACTTTGATGGTGCCTACACCAAGGAAGACGCAGGTGTTGGATTATTGCTGATGCCTCATGCCTTTCTCTTTTAAACTAGAATTTGTACTGAATTTGATTCAACAAACAATGTGGCTGAGTATGAGGCCTTGATCTCAAGTCTTCAAGTTGCTAAACAGATGGGAATTCAATGTATTTCAATTTTTGGTGACTCTGAATTGATAATAAGGGAGATTAAAATCATTGTCAAACCAAGCATCCGAGGTTAAGATCATATAGGAATGAAGTTTAGGATCTGATAGAAAACTATTTTGAAGCTTTCAATCTTTAGTTTATTCCGAGGGAGGAGAATAGATTGGAAAAATCTTTAGCAGTTGCATCCAGCACCTTCAAACCTCCAATAAATCCAAGGCTAAGGTATGAAATTGAAATTAGACATAGACCTTCTATCCCTGACAATGTGAAATATTGGCAAGTGTTTGATGATGATGAACAGATAAATCAGTTCCTGACAATGATTGAAAACTTTGAAGATGCTGAGATATACCAAGAGGAAGAACGAACAGAGCAGAAAGCAGAAATAAGAAACCTTAAGCAGTAAATAGGTGAACAGAAGATTATCCAATTGAAAGATAATGTGCTCCCTAAAGGGTTGGTTCCCCTTGAAAGATTATTCGATGCCAATGATGTTGTTGTTGATTCAAAGAAAACACATCAAGAAGAAGAGATGGAAGATTGTAATTTGTGAACTCAGCAGGAACCCAAAATAGTGAAATTGTGCAAAGGTGTTCCCAAAAACTACAAAGAAAGATACATTGATCTTTTTAAGAAATATATGGATGTGTTTGCCTGGTCATATGAAATCCTGAAAACATATGGAAAAAGCATAATTCAGCATAAGATTCCATTGAAGGAAGGACTCAAACCACACAGACAGAAGCTCAGGCATATCAATCCATTGTTGTTAGCTCCAATCGAAAAAGAAGTGAAGAAATTGTTGCAGGTGAAAATTATAATCCCTCTCAGATATTTAGATTGGGTTTCTAATCAGGTCCCTGTAAGAAAGAAGAATGGAGAGATAAGATTGTGTATAGACTTCAGGAACTTGAACCAAGCATCTCTAAAATATAATTATCCTTTGTCGAAAATGGATTATGTCTTACAAAAGGTGACAGGAGCACACAGGATGTTTATGGTTGACGGATTTTCAGGGTATAGTCAGGTAGCAGTAGAAAAAGAAGATCAGAAGAAGACTGCTTTCACGACGCCCTGGGGCACCTTCATGTATGCAAGGATGCCATTTGGCCTTATGAAAACAGGTGCAACATTTCAGAGGGCCATGGACATAGCCTTCGTTAGTGACAGGTTTGTAGTTATATATCTGGATGATGTAATTGTTTTCTCAGGGTCAGAACACTTGGAGCATTTGCAAAAAGTTTGGTCTGTCATTTAATCCCAAGAAATCTTTGTTTGCCTTAGAAGAAGGTAAATTATTGGGTCACATAGTTTCTGAACAAGGAGTAAAGATTGACCCAGCAAGGGTGGAAGCCATTCAGACGATTCCTTGACCTAGAAGCAAGAAAGATATCCAGAGATTCCTCGGAAAATAAACTTTCTGAGGAGATTTGTGTCCAAATATGCTGAGATCGTGAGAAGTATAGCAGATATGTTGAAGAAAAATGCAGAAGTGAAATGGGATAAGGAAGCAAGAGATGCATTTGCTAGAATAAAGGCAGCACTGCAGGAAGCTCCAGTTTTGATTAGTCCAAACTATCAAAAAGCCTTTCAGGTATTCTCATTTGCATCCCCCACTACTATTGATGTTGTGTTGTCGCAGAAAAATGAAGATAGTAAGGAGCATCCAGTTGCATTTTTCAGTAAAGTTCTCAAAGATGTTGAGCTCAAATACAATATTCTGGAGAAACAAGTATATGCTTTGGTCAAAGCACTGAAAGCCTTAAGGACTTATGTGTTACAGTCCCAAATAACTGCTTATGTTCCTAATTCTGATGTGAAAGATGTGTTGGTCCAAAGTGATGTTGAGGGAAAGAAGGGGAAGTGGATAGCAAAAATCCAAGAGTATGATTTGGACATCAAACCCACCAAGTTGGTCAAGGGATAGGGGTTAGAGAAGTTGTTGACAAAGAAAAATTTTCAAGCCTTGGGAATTAATCTGTTGGCACCAGTGGATGGAGTTGTTAATGAACAAGATCAAAGCAAGTCCAAAACAGGTATTCAATACAATTTTTTGTGCTTTGATTGGTATAAAGATATTGTGCATTACCTGTGTTTCTTTTCCTGTCTAACTTCACTAAATAGAAAAAAATGCAAAGCTCTCAAGCTCAAGTCTCAGCCATATGTTATCATAGAAGAAAAGCTATACTAGAAAGATCTTGTTGGTATTTTTTTGTTTTGTTTGACCGTAGGGGAATCTATTGAAGCCACCAAACAATATCATGAAAGTCTGTGCGGAGGACATTATAGCTGGAAGGTCATTGCTCATAAAATTCTCAAGTCAGGCTTCTATTGGCCAACCCTATTTGCATATGATTATAGATTGGTCAGAAGTTGTCAGAAGTGTCAGTTGTTTGCTGAAAAGAAAAAACTTACTCCATTACCTCTCATCCCAGTATTTATTGAAGAACCTTTCAGGCAATGGGGATTGGATTTTATTGGAGAGATCAATCCACCATCAAGTGGACAATTCAAGTGGATTATGATTGCAACTGATTATTTTACAAAATGGGTTGAAGCAATACCCACTAAGAAGGCGAATGACCAAGTAGTGATGAAGTTTCTGGAGGAAAACATTTTCAGCAGATTCGGATGTCCAGTCAAAATTGTGACTGATAATGCTCAGGTATTCAACTCTGCTCGTTTCATTAATTTTTGTCAAACATATTGTTGGTCAATATCCAACCAAGCCATTGATTGATTAAAGGTCGATAGATCATATTGTGAACACCGTACTAAAAGACAAATATTTGAAGGTAAAGCAAGCCACATGCCTAAAAGCCAAAGGCAGAATTAATATGAAAGGCTGTAGTGTAAAGTTAAAGGATTAACAGAAATATTAACGGAATGGCAGCCGCGGAGTTGAAACAGGCACGTGGCAGAATGTTACAAAGGGGTATTTCCGCGGGGGTCGAGCAGTGAGAGAAGGAAAAGCCCCACACCCCCGCGGAGTTATATTATACGCATGTGATAGGGCGAGGACCTAAAGCCGAAGTGACGTGGCAAGAGTAAGTGATGTGGCAAGAACAAGGTGCGGAGATGTGATGACGTGGCAGCTGGAAGCGCAGTTCTTCGGTGATGTGGCGAAGCGGAAGGTGAACCCTAAGGTCTGGTATGCTATATATTCAACACGCCCTATAAACGAGATTTTCTATTAATCGTGTGGTCTATTGCAACACAAAGGTAAGGTAAGTTTTTAGGTTAACTGGTACCGAGGCCCGTACCAGTATTAAACTCGGCACGCAGCGCTCACCTGTCCTCAGCTTATACCCAATCCCTACGCGCCGCGTGCTCCACTGTCAGCGCCCTTACGGCACTGTTCCCCACTCATCTTTTTTAATCCGCCCCTTTTTACCTCAAACATTCCAGTCGAAAGTAACAGCTTCCCGTTTTTACTCCAGTAGAGGTCGCAGGGTTCCAGCCACCGTATGTACTAAAAAGGGAACCAGCGCCAAGGTCCACCTGGTTGCTATCAACATCCCCATGTCGTTTTCTTGAGAACAGTTCCCCGTGTACAGGTATTCTATCCTCCATTTGTTCCCTGTTTTCCCCTTTCATCTTTTAAAGGTTTTGTTATGTCAGTCATGGGAAGAGGCGCGCCTAAGAAAGCTGAACCAGAAACCCCTCAGGTCTGAGAGTCTAGACACCCTCCCGGATTCGACCCTCTAGTCGACTTGCACGCCGGTATCTGCAACCCTAAATACCCATTTGACATCCGTAGCATTAAGCCTGAGCTTTTCAAGCGTCATGTTGCGAGTAAAGACCGTTATCGGGTAGTCGTGTCTGGCCTGTATCACCAAATTACCCCTCAAGTTTACTCTGTGGTTGATTTTATTTCCTGGCTCAGAGACGTTTACGACGAGCGTAGGGGCACTTTCACCTCTCCTCAAGGGAGCTAAGTTTTTTCCCTTTCCCTCGATATTATCAAACGAGCCCTTCGCGTTCCCTCCAGCACCACATATATCAGTTTCGGCGGGGCAGCTTTAGCCTCCCAGTTCACCAGACAGCCATGGGAGAACCAGCGAGCCTTCATCTCTTCTATAACCGAAAATCAGGCTACTTCTCTCCCTGCCATAGAACCTTTTCCGTTAAGTCTGTTCACAGAGGAAGTTCGGCCCATTCTCTCTCTTATCGCTGATCTCTTAGGGGTATGGAGTCCGCAAGAGATTGCCACAGAGTGCGTCCATTTCTTATGCCTCATGTCTCAAACGGGGGTAGTGTTAGATATCCATGGTTTCCTTTCCACTACCATTCAAACCCAGTTTCAGTAGCTTTCCGAAACTAGCCAATTCCGCTTTTGTTCGATGGTTTTCTACCTTTTTCTGTACCAGCACGCTGATAAATTTGAGGGTTTGGGTTTAGACAAAGTGTATCAAGAGAATTCCCAACCTCGACCAGTCTTCGACTGGAATTTTTCTGTGCGTCAATTACCTAAGGGATAGGGTTATTCCAGTCTTGTGAATAATTTCATGTCTATTGCTTATACTATTATTCATGACTCACCTTCCCCTAGGGTCACTCCAGAAATAAAAAGTTGGCTGCAAGCCGGAAGGTCCCAGAGCACTGGAGATTGGTTCATGTTCGATAACTACACCGAAATTCGGGTCTATAGAGCCGAAGTTTCCCCTTACCGATTGCCTGTGCTACCTGTTCGTCGAGTTTATGCACTCGAATACATTCGGCAGGCCCTCAAGGCCAATCAGCTCCATTTTGTCCCTGCCAAGAAGGGTTATATCCTGAGGCTCCCCATCGAAATCGGCCCTTTTGTTGTGAATTCGAGACTTGCCCACCCAATTGTTGAGAAAATGTTGCAAGGCCTGGACCTAAGGCGGGGAGAGGGTTGGGCTTACAATCCTCGAGAAATTATCTCGAACAAAAGGAAAAGAAACAGGTCCGCGCCTTATATGCATGATCCAAGGCCACTCATGGAATGGAGGGCTAATCTCGAAATTTGGCCTTTGGTTTCGCAGATGGAGACAGATTCATCTGCCACGGGGGAGGAAGAGAATGTGAATAAGGACACAGGAGGAGAGGAAGCAGGTACCTCAGAAGCAGTTCCACCCCACAAAAAGCAAAAAACAGCCTCCAGTGAGGCAGAAGTCATAAGAGAGGAACAACTGCTTGAACCCTTCGCAGTATATCGTGAATTGGACAAAGGCAAGGCCGGGATAAAGGTGCTAAGGGATAGTGTCACTTCGTCTGACTTCACAGAGGTCACACAGGCCATTGTAGAGCATACTTCACAGAGGGCAATTGAAAGAGATCAGGCGAATAGAGAAATCCGAGACAAATACAAAGCTGAGCTGGAGGGGTACATGGAGAAATATCACACCAGGATATCTGCTTCCATGAACGTGGATACATAACACTTGGTGATGTCTATGGCGGAAGCTATGTTGGATCCCAATTCGAGTGTCACTACATATCGAGTGCTCGAGCATGCAATAGACATGAAGAAGGTGCCAGCAACCGACATGTGCAACCTATTCCAGACTGTATGTGATATGATGAAAGATGAAATGATGCGGGTCACCCTTGCATTGAAGAAGTTGGAGCAAAAACATGCACAGGTGAGGGCTACCCTGCAAAATGAGCAGGCAAGCTGTCGCGCCCGAGCAAATCAGGTACGTTTCCTCCAAGACCAAATCAAAGGAAAAGATAAAGGGGAAACAAACCCACAGGGGGCTGTAATTGAACAGTTGCAGAAGGAAATCACGTTGATAAAAGGTAAGGACAGCACACCGGCCTCCCACCATGTCCAGACGGCAGAGCTGGTGCAAGCAGAGAGGGAAAAGGCAGAACTAGCTGACACATTAGTAAGGGAAAAGGAAGACAGAGCAAAACTGGCTGAGAAAAACGCCACTCTTCAGTACAGGTTGAACGAGCTGCAAAGCACCTGGGACAATCACCGTTGTTCGCCTACTGTAGCCCCGCCAAAGACAAGCTCGCTGGCAGAAGAGTTGAGTGTGACAAAAGCCGCAAACGAGGTACTGGAGAAACAGGCTGCTACGGCAAGGCAAAAGATCACTGACTTGGAAGAGGACTTGTCAGAAAATAGAAAAAGAATGGAAGTGTTGCAGAAAGAGGTGGAGCAAGAAAAGAAAACGAAGGCCGACCTACAGAAAACTATAAACGGGCTTAACGCGTGCCTTAAGGGCCACCTCAATCTCAGGGAGGGAAGGAAGATTATCTGGTCCGAGATCATCTCCACAGTAACTGGGCAATGGCCGTTTCTGAAAATCATTGAGGAGATGAAATCGTCAGTACTCCATCTCAAGAGGAAATTGCAAGAAGGGGATGTCGACTTGATAAATAGAGCTCAGCGTGCTAAAGACTATATATCGTTCTTGAAAGTGATGAGCGCTGAGGAAGTAGAGCAGCATGGCATAGACAATCGACAGAAGGAAGCCTTCGAATGCCTGAAAATCATAGATAAGGAATTGGCACGTGCTACAGCTTCGAAGGCCTTGCAGCAAGTGGTGCACAGCATAGACCGGTTTGATGCAGTTTGGAAAGAAATCACTACTGCAGGGCTTCCAACGTGCTGGGACCCCACCACCCCTTCCATACTGCAATCACTACCGGATTATGAAGCATGCCTGAAACAGGAGAGGGACCGGACAGATGTGCTGACAGACAAAACTGCAAAGCTAAAGGCTGAAACGGTTATAGCAGCATTCTGCCTAGAATTTACCCTCCTTTGCCTGCTAAAACACAAAATCCCTACCGAGGCAAGTTTGGGTGATCTTACCGAAGCATTCATCAGGATAGAAAGGTTTGCAACAATGCCTGAGCCAGCCGCCGACAGTCAACAGAGGTGCACCCAGTTTGCCAGCCAGCGTGGCAGTTCATCCGCAAATGTGCTACCTCCAGCATCAGCGACAGCCTCGACCCCTTCCCGCAAGTGATATATTGTTATTTCATGATTCGGCCCTTGAGGCTTTTTACTTTTATCCTAGTTTGTTATTTTCAAGTTTCAGGTGGAATCTTTATTTCACCGTAGCAATTTACTTTTACTCCCACTGTTATGTAATTGTGTTTTTTTTAAATGGCCAAGCGCCTAACAGTAAATGATGAGAGGTCTTTAAATTCCTCATCATAGTTTTGTCATTTTGATAAGGACTTCTAACAGATTCATAAGCATGCGAGGAAGATATTTTCTCAAAATATCTTCCCGCTCATTGTAGAGAAGTTCCTATATAAACAAGCACAGAAGAAGACACAGGGTTCCAGATTTTGGGAAGAAACTTGCAGTGTATGAATTTTTGTATGCTTTTTGCGGAATTATTAATACAAGTGCACAGAGCCCATAGGGTCTCAGAGAAGATGAGTTCAATTTGATGTGAGGATTCCGTTATGAATGTTTTATAGTTTGTAACTCTCTCTCTCTTTGTGATACTGTTTCATAGTTTATTTCACTGTCTCCATTTTCCTTATATCACGTTTTGGAATGCGAGTGACTCGCCAGTTCTGATATAGATTTATCGTCGTCTGATACTTATATTTGACTGGTTTGGTAGCTTTAAATATGGCTCATGCGTGATATGATGTTTCACATTTACACTTCATCCATATTTCTTCTGTACTAAAAGTCATAGGATATTATTCGATTGGAACTTATTGATGTGTATGGATTCTTAGCTCTTAAGCCCATATTATATCAAAATATGTTTTCCGAGTATTATTCCATTGGTGATTAGTATGCTTCTCTTATCCTCCGCCCCGCAAACACCTTTGATTCGATAATTTCTATATAGTATTCAAAAACTGGCCCTCACTGAGGAAAGACTGTGTCTAAGTTGTCTGATGCATCGGTGTGGATGATTCCCTTCTTGCCTCTGCAGAGTTCTAATAGTTGCTGAATCTGAAAATTGTCTGGTCCCATTTAAACTTGTGACACATTGGAGAAATTGATATGGTAAAGAGCCCTGAGCTAATAATAGTCTTGAGATATATCCTGCACTCTTTACTAATTAAGATGTCCTAGGCACTGGTCTTTGACAACTCGAGGCTGTCTCTAGGAACTACACCATCTTTTTGGCGCCGTTGCCGGGGACGAAGTTGATGAAAAATTGAAATCCCTTGGCCTCGAAAAAACCCCATTTCGCTCTTCAGTTAGGTGAGCATGGAGAGTTGAGAGTTGTATACCCCTTACCTTGGCGACTCCACATCCGTTCTTCAGAAAAATCAAATTGCAGTCCTGGCTCCTCGGAAGCCACACCTTAGGTCAGAAACTTCCCAGCGAAAGACACCCTCTGTGTCTGACCCGGAGAGAATTTTACATAGAAGAGGCCGGAGGGGGAGACAGTTTGTTCATACAAAGATCCCACAATTCTCTCTAGAAGACTTCCCCTCTTCCTCCTCTCAGGCTGCTCAATTGGAAGATTCCGACTCTGCTCTAGGGGAAACTGGTTATTACTCAGATTGTCTACCTCCGGGAGACATTCGAGTCAAGGACGAGGCAGAGTCAATAGACATCACCCGTTATACCTTTCACCCTACTCCGGAGGCTGAAGAAGTAAAAGAGGTTACAGAGATACCCGCTGTTAGTACTTCTCCTTTATTTCCATCAGCCCAAGCTTCTATCCAGTATATCCCTATTATTATTCACACTTCACTTCCACCTCCTCCTCCTCCTCTTACAGCTCAGATTTTTGCTTTACCTCCACCTCCTCCAATGGCTAATGTTCCTGGCTTCCTACAAAACAGATACGCTCCTCTCGAGCTACCTGCAGTACTAAATGACATGCCACAAGACTATTTGAAGATCCTGCCCAGATTCAATGGTGAGAACGAGATTAAAGCCCAGAAACATATCGAAGTCTTTTGTGCTTTCGCAGAAAATTTCAATGTGGAGCATCTGGACGTAGTCCTAAGGCTGTTTGTGCAATCCTTAGATGGGGAAGCTAGAAAGTGGTTCAAGACACTTGGAGTTCGTTCTATCACTACATGGGAGAGAATGGAGGAGTCTTTCCTTAACAAATGGGGGGAAAAGAAAGATCATGGTAACATTCTTACCGAATTCAACACCCTTAAGAAGAAGCCTAATGAAGGAGTGTCAGAGTTTATTAAAAGATTCAACAAATTATACCTGAGTCTCCCCGCCGACATGAAGCCTCATCAGACTGCCGCTAAGGTCGTTTTTGTGGCAGCATTTGATTCTGAATTCGGTTTCTCTCTGAGGGAAAGGAAGCCAGCCACTCTGGATGATGCTCAAACTGACGCACTGGAGCTTGAGGCAAACTTTGCCTCCACGGGTAAATCTAAAGGAAGAACTGAACAAGATGCAAGAAGAAGAGGAAAGGAGGAAACATCCATCTCAAGCCAAGATAGAGACTCAGCGAATGATAGGATTGAGGAGATGAACAAGATGATCAAAAATCTCTCAAGTAAGCTGGTGAAGCTGGAAATGGAAACAAAGAATTCCTCCCCCAAGAATTTCCAAAGTGCTCCCAACAGGGGCTTTAACCCTCAATATAGAAAGCCACCCTTGCAGATACTGCAAAGGGGACAGAACAGGTGCCACATCCTCTATATCTGGAAGGGCAAGTAGAAGGTTCTACCGAAGATATTGCTTATGAGCAAGAGGAGGCATGCCTGGTTTTCTCAAACAGCAATGACATTGAGTGCCCTGTACATGGGAGTGAAGAAGAGGAGGTGCAAGCTCACTCAGAAGCAAAAGCCAATGAAGATACCGAAGACCCTGAGATTGATGACTACTGCAAGCAATTCGTTGATTTCATGCAAGCTCATTTCAATAGAAAATATGATCTCAGGTCTTCCAGAAAGAGAACCCGTACTCAGGATCAGGAGGGGGACACACCACAAGAGGCACCCGCACAGAAGGAAGTCACTCATCAAAGAACCCCGGATAAAGGTAAGAGGCCTCTTAATCAATCTTTACAGTCTGCTGATCAAATTCCTTCATCTTCACAAGTGCCTACTCCTCCTAATGTTAAGCCCACCTTAGAAGAAGTCAAACCTCCCCCTCAGAATAAAGATTCTAAAGATAAAGAAGCAAAGGAGGTGTCAATAGATAAGTCCTACTTAGCTTTTAGTCTGCAAAAAGAGCTTGAAAAAGTGAAAATCCCAGTCCCTCTGACCGAGTTGTTAAAACAACCTGCCTATCAGTCCCAGGTCACGTCCTTTATGCTTCCTCCAGAGGTAACACATATCCCTGATAGTCTGAACCTTCAGGAAGAAAGGCCTATGGTTGTTTTTGGTCCACATGTTGAAGAATTGGATGCAGCCACTCCTCCATTCTATGTGTCGTTAGTAATACATGACCTGCTACTACATAACTGTATGTTAGACTCAGGAGCCTCTCATAATCTTTTACCCCTTTCGGTCATGGAACAATTAGGACTGCAGATCACCCGTCCCTACAAAGACCTCTACTCATTTGACTCTAAAAGAGTTAAGTGCCTGGGCATGATAAAAGATTTGGTGGTTAACTTGGCTCAGATTCCAACAAAAAGTATAGTGATGGATATAGTAGTAGCTGACATTCCAGCTCGTTTTGGCATGCTATTGTCAAGATCTTGGGGAACCAAAATCGGGGGATCAATCAAATTGGATCTAACCTATGCCACTATCCCTATATTTGGTGGCCAAGAGAGGAGGTTGTACCGGGAAACTAGATTTTTCAAGACATTTACTAAAGCAGAGGACTCAATTAATTCTCCAGTTTATAGCAGGGAGGGATATTTCTCATGCCTAATGCTGGAGGAAGATCAAGAGTACGCCCATGAACCATCATTTTGCCAGATTAAGACAGAACAGTTCATAGAAAGCCCTGAGTCTGAAATTTGGACACTTCACTTTGATGGGGCCAACTCTAGAGAAGGAAATGGAGCTGGGGTGTTATTGATTTCACCTACAGATGGGTACCTCTATCTTTCAAGCTGGAGTATGAAGCTACAAATAACGTAGTTGAATATGAGGCACTCCTACTAGGGTTGCAGACAACCAAGAGTATGAACATACAAAGTTTGAAAGTTCTGGGAGATTCAGAACTAGTGGTCAGACAGGTGAGAAATCAGTGCCAAGCCAAGCATCCTAGGTTGAGGGCCTACAGGAATGAAGTTTGGGATCTGGTCGAATTTTTTTTTCTTGGCATTTAACATCCAGTTCATGCCCTGGGAGAAAAATAGAATGGAAGATTCCTTAGCGGTAGCTGGCAGTACTTTTCGGCCACCCCAGAACCCTCTCTTGAGATATAAGATTGAGGTACGTTATAGGCCATCAATCCCAGACAATATCAAACACTGGCAAGTATTTGAAGATGATGAGCAAGTCAAGAGATTCTTGCAGATAGTTGGGGATTTCTACAACATGGAGATTGACATTTGTGAAGAAGAGGAGGTTGAAGACTCATCAGGCAACAAATGGATAGAAAAAGTCGCTGGACACCAGTTCCTGCAATTGAAAGGGAATGTCATTCCCTGAGGACTAGTGCCTTTGGAAAGGTTTTTTAACAAGAAAAATGTTCTGCTACAGCAAAATAAAGTTGTAGAGGAGAACCAGGTGGAGGACCTGAACCTGGGTACTGAGCCTGACCCTAAAATCGTGAAGCTATCTAAGAAGGTCTCGAGGGAGTACAAAAAACTGTATCAAAAACTATTTTAGGTCTACAAAGATGTGTTTGCCTAGTCTTATCAAGATCTAAAAACCTTTGATGTCAGCATTATGCAGCACAAGATTCCACTGAAGGGAGATGCAAAACCACATAAGCAAAAGCTCAGGCAGATTAATCCCCTATTGTTACCTTCTATTGAGAACGAAATCAAGAAACTACTGAAGGCTAAAATCATTGTACCATTAAGGTACTCTGAATGGGTGGAAAACTTAGTCCCAGTAAGGAAGAAGAATGGGGAAATAAGGCTATGTGTTGACCTTAGGAATCTGAACAGGGCTTTCCTGAAGGATAATTATCTGCTGCCCAAAATGGACCACATCTTGCAGAAAGTGGTAGGGGCTTCTCGGATGTCCATGATGGATGGTTTTTCGGGGTACAATCAGGTGGCTGTCATGCTAGAAGACCAAAAGAAGACGAAATTTACCACTCCATGGGGGACATTCATGTATGCCAGAATGCCTTTTGGGCTGATCAATGCAGGGGCCACCTTTCAGAGGGCCATGGATATCGTTTTTATCGGAGAACAGGACCAGTTTGTGGTGGTATACCTTGATGACATTACTATATTTGCAAAGAATGATGAAGAGCACATAGAACATCTACGCAGAACCTTTGAGAAGTGTAGAAAGTATGGTCTCTCCCTTAACCCACAAAAGTCTCTGTTTGCACTAGAAGAGGGCAAGCTCCTGGGGCACATTGTAACCAAAGGTGGAGTAAAAAAAGACCCTAAAAGGGTGGAAGTCATAAACGGCATTGCCCTACCCAGAAACAAAAAATAAGTTCAGGTGTTCCTAGGTCGTATAAACTTCCTGAGGAGATTCATCCCTAACTATGCTGAGATAGTTAGGCACAGAACTGATATGTTGAAAAAGAATAATGATGTGAAATGGTCACCAGAGTCAAGAGAAGCCTTCGCCAGAATCAAGAATGCATTCGCTGAAGCTCCTGTGTTAGCCGGGCCAGATTATGCCAAACCATTTATGATCTTCTCCTTTGCTTCCCCTCACACAGTAGCTGGAGTATTGTTGCAGAAAAATTAAGAAGGTTATGAACAGCCTATTGCTTTTTTCAGCCAAGTGCTTCGGGACGCTGAGTTGAAATATAACATATTGGAGAAACAAGCGTATGCTCTGGTGAAATCCCTTAAAGCTTTCCGAATGTACGTTCTGCAGTCTCATGTCACTGCATTTGTTCCTACAACAGCTGTTAAAGACATCCTTATTTAGGGAGACAGTGAGGGAAAAAGAGGAAAATGGATAGCCAAAATACAGGAATATGAGTTAGATATCCGTCCTACCAAATTAATCAAGGGGCAAGGCCTAGCCAAGATCCTGTCTGAGTCAAATTGTCAAGCCTTGGGTATCAACTTGTCCATGACAGCAAACGAAGATTCTGGGGAAAAGGAAGAACAACAGGGAGTGGAGATAGCCTCCCAGAAGATACAGATGAAATACCTCACCAGCCAGTGGTACAAGGAAATAGTGGAATACCTCCTAACACTAAGTTTTCCACCTAGTTGTGATAGAAATAAATATAGGGCACTGATATTGAAATCACAGAAGTATATGGTTGCAAATGGCCAGCTGTACTGGAAAGACCCCTCAGGCATCTTGCTCTTATGCCTAACAGAGGAAGAAGTGGGAAACATAATTCTACGAAGGTATATGTGGGGGCCATTACAGTTGGAGGGATACCGCTCACAAGATTTTAAAGGTTGGTTTCTACTGGCCCAAATTATTTGGAGATGTCTTCACTTGGGTCAGGGCATGTGATAAATGCCAGAAGTTTGTAGAAAAGCAGAAGCTAGCTGCTCTGCCCCTGATTCCCGTCCATGTGGATGAACCTTTCAAACAATGGGGAATTGATTTCATAGGCGAAATTCATCCACCCTCAAGTGGCCAGCATAGATGGATCTTAACTGCCACGGATTACTTCACGAAATGGGTGGAAGCCATACCTGCAAGAAATGCCACAGACACGGTGATAATGAAATTTATGGAAGAGAATATTATATCTAGGTTTGGGTGCCCTGCTAGAATAATCAATGACAATGCACAGGCTTTCAAATCTACGAAATTTGCGAATTTCTGCCAGTAGTATAATATTTCATTAGGCCACTCTACGGCTTATTACCCCCAAGGGAATGGCCTCGCAGAGTCTTCAAACAAAACTATGGTCTGAGCACTAAAGAAGACTATCAACGAGAACCAGAAGAATTGGGATTCTCAGCTGAAGTTCGCCCTGTGGGCAAACAAAATTACCAACAAAAGAGCAACTGGAAAATCCCCATATGAGTTGGTATATGGGCGAGCAACTATTTTCCCTATACAGCTAACCCTGCCAGTGGCTCGATTCATGCAAGAGAGTCAGGAGGAACCTGATGACGTTACCAGGAGAATTAACCAGCTGGTGGAGCTCGAAGAAACGTGCAATCAGGTAAACCGGAAGCTAGTCAAGTATCAGGAGAAGATGAAAGAGTTGTTCGACCAACATGCTAAAGACAGAAAGTTGCAGGTAGGGGACCTAGTACTCAGATGGGACGTGCGACGGGCTGATAAAGGAAAGCATGGAAAATTCGATCCCCTCTGGTTTGGCCCTTTTAAAATTGCTGAACAAGGTGGCAATAATACTTTTAAGTTGGAAAATTTGCAGGGGGACGTGCTAGACGCCCCTGTTAATGGCCAATTCCTCAAGCCCTATTTCCAATACTGATCTGGGCCGAGAAAGCCCGATGTAACAAATTGTATATTATCTCCTGTTTTATGTGTTGTCCAAATAATGTGTGTTAGATTGATGAATCATGAAGGGAAGTGGTAAAAGAAAAGGGAGCGAAAAATGGCACTCACAGGAGCCAAACAAGTGGTCTGCGTAGTTCTCGACACATTCAAAGGCGAACGTGCCATCCCCAGGTGGAGCCAATGTTGATCAATATCCAACCAAGCCATTGATTTATTAAAGGTCGATAGATCATATCGTGAACATCGTACTAAAAGACAAATATTTGAAGGTAAAGCGGGCCACATGCCTAAAAGCCAAAGGCGGAATTAATATGAAAGGCTATAGTGTAAAGTTAAAGGATTAACAGAAATATTAACGGAATGACAGCCGCATGAATAGGCGTGTGGCAGAGTATTGCAAAGGGGAATTTCTGTGGGGGTCGAGCATTGAGAGGGGGAGGAGACCCATACCCTCGCGGAGTTGAAACAGGCACATGGTAGATGTTACAAAGGGGTATTCCCGCGGGGGTCGAGCAGTGAGAGAGGATAAAGCCCCACACCCCCACGGAGTTATATTATACGCATGTGATAGGGCGGGGACCTAAAGCCGGAGTGATGTGGCAAGAGTAAGTGATGTGGCATGAACAAGGTGTGGAGATGTGATGACGTGGCAGCTGGAAGCGTAGTTCTTCAGTGATGTGGCAAAGCGGAAGGTGAACCCTAAGGTCTGGTATGCTATATATTCAAAACGCCCTATAAACGAGATTTTCTATTAATCATGTGGTCTATTGCAACACAAAGGTAAGGTAAGTTTTTAGGTTAACTGGTACCGAGGCCCGTACCAGTATAAAACTCGGCACACAGTGCTCACCTGTCCTCAGCTTATACCCAATCCCTACGTGCTGCGTGTTCCACTGTCAGCGCCCTTACGACACTGTTCCCCACTCATTGTTTTTAATCCTCCCCTTTTTACCTCAAACATTCCAGTCGAAAGTAACAGTTTCCCATTTTTACTCCAGAAGAGGTCGCAGGGTTCCAGCCATCCTATGTACTAAAAAGGGAACCAGCGCCAAGGTCCACCTGGTTGCTATCAACATCCCCACGTTGTTTTCTTGAGAACAGTTCCCCGTGTACAGGTATTCTATCCTCCATTTGTTCCTTGTTTTCCCCTTTCATCTTTTAAAGGTTTTGTTATGTCAGTCATGGGAAGAGGCGCGCCTAAGAAAGATGAACCAAAACCCCATCAGGTCCAAGAGTCTAGACACCCTCCCGGGTTCGACCCTATAGTCGACTTGCAAGCCGGTATCTGTGACCCTAACTACCCATTTGACATCCGTAGCATTAAGCCCGAGCTTTTCAAGCATCATGTTGCGAGTAAAGACCGTTATCGGGTAGTCGTGTCTAGCCTGTATCACCAAATTACCCCTAAAGTTTACTATGTGGTTGATTTTATTTCCTGGCTCAGAGAAGTTTACGATGAGCGTAGGGGCACTTTCACCTCTCCTCAAGGAAACCAAGTTTTTTCCCTTTCCCCCGATATTATCAAACGAGCCCTTCACGTTCCCTCCAGCACCACATATATCATTTTCGGCGGGGCAGCTTTAGCCTCCCAGTTCACCAGACAGCCATGGGAGAACCAGCGAGCCTTCATCTCTTCTATAACCGAAAGCCAGGCTAATTCTCTCCCTGCCATAGAACATTTTCCGTTAAGTCTTTTCACAGAGGAAGTTCAGCCCATTCTCTCTCTTATCGCTGGTCTTTTAGGGGTATGGAGTCCGCAAGAGATTGCCACAGAGTGCGTCCATTTCTTATGGCTCATGTCTCAAATGGGGGTAGCGTTAGATATCCATGGTTTCCTTTCCACTACCATTCAAACCCAGTTTCAGCAGCTTTCCGAAACTAGCCAGTTCCGCTTTTGTTCGATGGTTTTCTACCTTTTTCTGTACCAGAATGCTGATAAATTTGAGGGTTTGGGTTTAGACAAAGTGTATCAAGAGAATTCCCAACCCCGACCAGTCTTCGACTGGAATTTTTCTGTGCGTCAATTACCTAAGGGAGAGGGTTATTCTAGTTTTGTGAGTAATTTCATGTCTATTGCTTATACTATTATTCATGACTCACCTTCCCCTAGGGTCACTCCAGAAATAAAAAGCTGGCTGCAAGCCGGAAGGTCCCAGAGCACTGGAGATTGGTTCCTGTTCGATAACTACACCGAAATTCGGGTCTATGGAGCCGAAGTTTCCCCTTACCGGTTGCATGTGCTACCTGTTCGTCGAGTTTATGCACTCAAATACATCCAGCAGGCCCTCAAGGCCGATCAGCTCCATTTTGTCCCTGCCAAGAAGGGTTATATCCTGAGGCTCCCCATCGAAATCGACCCTTTTGTTGTGAATTCGAGACTTGCCCTCCCAATTGTTGAGAAAATGTTGCAAGGTCTGGACCTAAGGCGGGGAGAGGGTTGGGCTTACGATCCTCGAGAAATTATCTCGAACAAAAGGAAAACAAACAAGTCCGCGCCTTATATGCATGATCCAAGGCCACTCATGGAATGGAGGGCTAATCTCGAAATTTGGCCTTTGGTTTCGCAGATGGAGACAGATTCGTCTGCCACGGGGGAGGAAGAGAACGTGAATAAGGACACAGAAGGAGAGGAAGCAGGTACCTCAGAAGCAGTTCCACCCGACAAAAAGCAAAAAACAGCCTCCAGTGAGGCAGAAGTCATAAGAGAGGAACAACTGCTTGAACCCTTCGCAGTATATCGTGAATTGGACAAAGGCAAGGCCGGGATAAAGGTGCTAAGGGATAGTGTCACTTCGTCTGACTTCACAGAGGTCACACAGGCCATTGTAGAGCATACTTCACAGAGGGCAATTGAAAGAGATCAGGCGAATAGAGAAATCCGAGACAAATACAAAGCTGAGCTGGAGGGGTACGTTGAGAAATATCACACCAGGATATCTGCTTCCATGAACGTGGATACAGAAGACTTGGTGATGTCTATGGCAGAAGCTATGTTGGATCCCAATTCGGGTGTCACTACATATCGGGTGCTCGAGCATGCAATAGACATGAAGAAGGTGCCAGCAACCGACATGTGCAACCTATTCCAGACTGTATGTGATATGATGAAAGATGAAATGATGCGGGTCACCCTTGCATTGAAGAAGTTGGAGCAAAAACATGCACAGGTGAGGGCTACCCTGCAAAATAAGCAGGCAAGCTGTCGCGCCCGAGCAAATCAGGTACGTTTCCTCCAAGACCAAATCAAAGGAAAAGATAAGGGGGAAACAAACCCACAGGGGGCTGTAATTGAACAGTTGCAGAAGGAAATCGCGTTGATAAAAGGTAAGGACAGCACACCGGCCTCCCACCATGTCCAAACGGCAGAGCTGGTGCAACCATAGAGGGAAAAGGCAGAACTAGCTGACACATTAGTAAGGGAAACGGAAGACAGAGCAAAACTGGCTGAGAAAAACGCCACTCTTCAGGACAGGTTGAACGAGCTGCAAAGCACCTGGGACAATCACCGTTGTTCGCCTGCTGTAGCCCCGCCAGAGACAAGCTCGCTGGCAGAAGAGTTGAGTGTGACAAAAGCCGCAAACGAGGTACTGGAGAAACAGGCTGCTACGATAAGGCAAAAGATCACTGACTTGGAAGAGGACTTGTCAGAAAATAGAAAAAGAATGGAAGTGTTGCAGAAAGAGGTGAAGCAAGAAAAGAAAACAAAGGCCGACCTACAGAAAACTATAAACGGGCTTAACGCGCGCCTTAAGGGCCACCTCAATCTCAGGGAGGGAAGGAAGATTATCTGGTCCGAGATCATCTCCACAGTAACTGGGCAATGGCCGTTTCTGAAAATCATTGAGGAGATGAAATCGTCAGTACTCCATCTCAAGAGGAAATTGCAAGAAGGGGATGTCGACTTGATAAATAGAGCTCAGTGTGCTAAAGACTATATATCGTTCTTGAAAGTGATGAGCGCTGAGGAAGTAGAGCAGCATGGCATAGACAGTCGACATAAGGAAGCCTTCGAATGCCTGAAAATCATAGATAAGGAATTGGCGCGTGCTACAGCTTCGAAGGCCTTGCAGCAAGTGGTGCACAACATAGACCGGTTTGATGCAGTTTGGAAAGAAATCACTACTGCAGGGCTTCCAACGTGCTGGGACCCCACCACCCCTTCCATACTGCAATCACTACCGGATTATGAAGCATGCCTGAAACAGGAGAGGGACCGGACAGATGTGCTGACAGACAAAACTGCAAAGCTAAAGGTGAAACGGTTATAGCGACATTCGCCGAATTTACCCTCCTTTGCTGCCCTAAAACATAAAATCCCTACGAAATGGTTGGGTGGTCTTAGAAGCATTCATCGGGATGAAAAGGTTTGCGACAATGCTGAGCCGGTGGCAGCCAAACCGGTGTAAAAGGTGCGCCCGGGTTGCCCGGCCCGGCGTGGCGGTTCATGCGCCGTGTGCTACGTCGACGTCGACGACGACCTCGACCCCTTCCCGCAAGTGATATATTGTTATTTCATGATTCGGCCCTTGAGGCTTTTTACTTTTATCCTAGTTTGTTATTTTCAAGTTTCAGGTGGAATCTTTATTTCACCGTAGCAATTTACTTTTACTCCCACTGTTATGTAATTGTGTTTTTTTTAAATGGCCAAGCGCCTAACAGTAAATGATGAGAGGTCTTTACATTCCTCATCATAGTTTTGTCATTTTGATAAGGACTTCTAACAGATTCCTAAGCATGCGAGGAAGATATTTTCTCAAAATATCTTCCCGCTCATTGTAGAGAAGTTCCTATATAAACAAGCACAGAAGAAGACACAGGGTTCCAGATTTTGGGAAGAAACTTGCAGTGTATGAATTTTTGTATGCTTTTTGCGGAATTATTAATACAAGTGCAAAGAGCCCATAGGGTCTCAGTGAAGATGAGTTCAATTTGATGTGAGGATTCCGTTATGAATGTTTTATAGTTTGTAACTCTCTCTCTCTTTGTGACATTGTTTCATAGTTTATTTCACTGTCTCCATTTTCCTTATATCACGTTTTGGAATGCGAGTGACTCGCCAGTTCTGATATAGATTTATCGTCGTCTGATACTTATATTTCACTGGTTTGGTAGCTTTAAATATGGCTCATGCGTGATATGATGTTTCACGTTTACACTTCATCCATATTTCTTCTGTACTAAAAGTCATAGGATATTATTCGATTGGAACTTATTGATGTGTATGGATTCTTAGCTCTTAGCCTATATTATATTAAAATATGTTTTCCGAGTATTATTCCATTGGTGATTAGTATGCTTCTCTTATCCTCCGCCCGCAAACACCTTTGATTCGATAATTTCTATGTAGTATTCAAAAACTGGCCCTCACTGAGGAAACACTGTGTCTAAGTTGTCTGATGCATCGGTGTGGATGATTCCCTTCTTGCCTCTGCAGAGTTCTAATAGTTGCTGAATCTGAAAACTGTCTGGTCCCATTTAAACTTGTGACACATTGGAGAAATTGATATGGTAAAGAGCCCTGAGCTAATAATAGTCTTGAGATATATCTTGCACTCTTTACTAATTAAGATGTCCTAGGCACTGCTCTTTGACAACTCGAGGCTGTCTCTAGGAACTACAACACATATAATGTAATTTTATCACATTTCACAGCATATCATCCCCAAGGGAATGGATTGGTAGAGTCTTCAAATAAGACATTGGTTAGAATCTTGAAGAAGACAATCGCCGAGAATCAGAAGGATTGGGATATGAAGTTGAAGTTTTCCCTCTGGGCAATTCGAGTCACTACCAAGGGATCTACTGGGAAGTCTTCCTATGAATTGGTTTATGGGACTCAAGCACAATTTCCTACTCAGCTGGCCAAACCAGTGATTTCTTTCTTTCAAGAAGCTCAGGAAGAACCTAATTCTCTAGTAAGAAGATTGAACAAAATAACTGAATCAAGTGAAAACAAAAACAAATTCAGGGATAACTTGATTACTTATCAAGAAAAGATGAAGTCTATATTTGACAGAAAAGAAAAAGAAGTTCTCTTTCAAGTAGGAGATTTGGTACTGAGATGGGACACCACACAAGAAGAAAAGGGGAAGCATGGTAAATTTGACCCTCTGGTATGGTCAATACAGAATCTCTGACGCGAGGTCAAATAACACATTCATTTTGGAAGATCTGGATGGGGAGTCAGTACAACTGCCTGTGAATGGGCAGTATCTGAAACATTATTTCCAGCATTAAAAGTCAGCATTCCACCATTGTAAATACTGGATTGTTCATTGTTCATATGTCACCAAGCAATATTTGACTCCATGCCCAATGGATAAGGCACTAATATGCAGTTCTTAGCACTTCCGTGGAAAAAAACACTATCCCCAGGTGGAGCCAGATGTTGTGGCTCATTTGCATTTACCTTTGAAATATTTTCCAAAACACCAAAAAAACATATATGTTAGAAAATGTAAAAGTTTGTATGTCGAAGAAGAATTTTTATTTATATGTTGGTACATTAACATTTCATGATGAGATGTGAAGGTAGGTCGAAGGATTGGATAACCAGAATAAAGCTCAGGAGGGTTTTAACACCGTGAAGAAAGATGGACTCGCATGACTTCATTGAATGAACTATCGCAGGGAGTAGCGTCGAGAAGATGGAGCTGTAGAGCGGCGACAACCGAAGAAACGGAGAAATCGATTAAGGCAGAAAACCTTTAGAAGATGTCCAAAGGAGGTGATCAGGCAGCGAGGATTAAATCGCAAAATTAAAGTGAGAGATGGATGGACCAGGTTGCATCGCAAAGTTAAGTTTGAAAAGTTGCGAAGCAGACACGTGTCGGCATAACGCATTAGCGCACATCGCACATCGAATAAATTACGGTTTAGCCGTTATCGGTATAGTCCTAAACTTGTGGGCGGTGATTTGCGATAAGTGTAAAAGTTGCGATGTTGCGATGCGACCTCGTCTTCGCAACTTCGCATCGGCATTATTATTGTTTGCCATTTAAGCTATTTGTTATAGTTGCCGACGTGCGATATCGAATAAGTTGCGAAGTGCGATGGCTTTTGATTGGTCAGGTCGTGTGTGGGCCCGTAAACCACAGGTCCGCGGGGTTTGTATAAAGTTCAAGCTGTGTATGCGATAAGGTAACGCTAAAGGGCGGCCAATGAATAAAGAGGCATAGACAGAGTTGGGCAGAAGAACGTATAGTGGCACTGTTGGAAGCACAATAGCTAGGTCAAGTCGGGCACTGAGGCGTCTTTTACAGAACTGTGCAGCTGCTGCATCATAACTAGAAAGGACACCTCAACACTTCGGGAGGACGCATCAGCAACATCAGATTTAGCAAAATGAACAATATTTCCAGTTTTAATTTGTTTTCTCGATATGATTGCATAAGTAATCTTGACAGTTTAGGTAGTCGAGTAGTTTCAAGAAGTTCAACAGTTACGAACTACTTTGATGTATTTAAGTAGATAGAAATAAAGGAGAGGGGTTCCGAGTTTGGGACCTCTGGATGACTGTTAATTTGGTACTAAATTTTCTTAGAAATAAATGAAAGAAGATCAAGTTTGCTACAGTTGTTGATGTTGATACGTCTTTCCTATTTTGCTCTGTGTTTATTCCTCTTTGAATGTGGTGAAGTAATGTAGTTGCGAGTCTCTTTTTACATCTGTAAGTAAGAGTTAAACAATCCTTAATGTGCGCTCCTTCACTCCAACTTTTCTCCTCCCCTCACAAACTGCCGATGAAACTTTAAAGTCATAGATTTTGTGTTTACATCATATTATTTCAAGTTTCCTCTCTCTCCATGAATTTCCTCTGGAACTTAAAAGTGGTAGATTCAATGTTTTTAGCATATCATTTTGAGTTTCACTTACAGTTCTTCTTCTCATTTCATTCAAATATCAGCAGTTTATGGCATTGTGAAGGCTTTCATTATATCAAATTATTGAGGGTATTAAGTAATTAAATTCCAAAGGTGTTAAACATAGGCCATTTGATATTGTAATTTTGACATATATTTATAAAATGTCCCAAGCACTGATTCCTTACCACAACCAAGGGATTGTTTCTTGAGATACAACAATTTCATTGATGGCTTTAACTCTCCCTGTTCTGTAATCGCTCTGATACCATGTGAAAATTTATGAATCCTTATTACAGAAATCCTACTGTAGAAATCCGGTTCACTTCCCCTACTTGTGTTTTTAATTTAAAAAGTTATTTTCAGAAATATTCAAAAAGTATTGAAGTAAACACACTGCAGCTTACACATACATACAAATCAAGCACTGAAGAATTAAGCACATTCAACAAAGGACACCATATTTTTCAGACAAATGTCCCAAGAAAAATCCAATGAGGGAAAACCGATGCAACAACTCTTGAGGGTTTTATTATTATGCAAAATTATGAATACAAACTAGGGTACCAGTAGTGGTTTACCCAATAGAGAAAATCCCAGCAGTAGTACCTCTATCTCCAGATACAGATAATATGGTTGATTCAACTGAGGATGAAGAACAACACAGCTGCCTACGCAGTCACTGCGTCACCCCTTCTGGATCTGTTGAATACGAGCCCTATCTGGCCCATTGAAACCCCAGTGCAACTCTCTGAGTGACAACGTCAACCTCTTCTGGCTCTTCATCCCTCCGTGTGAGCCCTTCTGGCTCTGCATCACCCCTGTTGGGCTTACGTTTCCTCTGCGTCACCCTTGTTGGGCTTACGTTGCCTCTGCGTCACACCTGTTGGGCTTACGTTTCCTCTGCGTCACCCCTGTTGGGCTTACGTTGCCTCTGCGTCACCCCTGTTGGTCCTGCGTTGTCCCTCACGCACAGATTTGCCTCTCTACTATTGTATTCTCAGCCTCAGATCTGAAATCCCTCTGTCGATCTGCCCCTCGCTGCACTGCAATCTCACTCGAAAATTCTTAGCAAACTGCGCCCCAGAATTTCGACTTAGCTCAAGTGTTATCGCTATGTGTTTGTTCTCCAACTGGGCCCAAGCCTTCCTTTAATACGTTTCCTGTTGATGAATCAACGGTCGTGATCTAATCTCTAATCGACGACTAAGATTATAAAAGATTTGATCCTCGTCACTTAGAACATTTTCACCCACATGTTTAAATTAATTCACCTTAATTATTTAATTTCCCTAAGTTAGACTTAGGGTCTCCATTAAAATAATTAATTATTTGAATAACTTAAGCTCCAGGTGGAATTTCTCCAAATGATTTCTGGGTCTTGGAGATCTCATGTGTCCTAGCCCCTCCTCAAAGTTTTGGAGCTAGAGCACATCCGATGCTACCCAAAAATCAACAAAAAGTCTATAAATTTTTTGCAATAAAATTTAGAAAGGGTTGGATTACGTATGAAGAAAAGAGCTCTACCTTGATGTAAGTTGTGGATTGTACTCAGCAATCAATTTTCAGAAATACAGAGACAATTTTGTTCTAGGATTCTTGTGTCAAATAAATGGTGATGTGCTTTCTTATGTTGAATTGTTCTCCTTTCTCAGTTTCCATATGAATTTCCCATCCTGATTGTGGCAAGAAGATTAAGAGTTGAATTTACTTAAATGTACTTTTCTCTGGCTTGTTTAAAACAATCTTAATGTTTTCCTTCTGAGATTAAATATAAAACTCATTTCAATATGCTTTATATTTAATTGATCTTCTACCTTTCCATCTCACCCACACTATAAATCTCTTAAGATCCAGAAGTTTCCCTACCTTGCCCTGTTACAACTACTCTGTTTATTTGTGATTGATTACTGAGAAGTTTATTGACTTCATGCCCAATAGACTTTTCATGCATTCTTCAACCAAAATTTTGAAAAAACCCAACTCGAACTCTAATATCTAGCCTAAAATCCTGAAAACAGAAACTAAATCATACAAAGAACGCCCTCTCTGAAACTGGAAGGGCTAGATCTCAGCTTTAAAAGTGGTTTGTGATTACCTTTGTAGTTTTCTTCCTCAGCCTAAGAAATTACAGAGTGATAACATGTTGTAACCCAAACAAGCATCTTTGTTGGCATTCGATAAAAACCCAAAAGCTTGAATTACTTGTATGGTGAAACCCAAACAAAAATTTTGTTGGCATTTGATTATTCACCTAGGTGACTCCACTTTTGATTGAAGTTGTGAAAATGGCACTATAAGATTTTACGTGAAATCTTTCATTGCTTTGATATTAGATAGATTCTTGGATATCCTAATCCTATACATTTGGCATGGAAAATGAATGTCACAAAAATGTGGAATAGCATAGTTCCTCTAAATGGTTTTGTGCAAGTGGTATGCCACATTTTAATTCATGAACGTAAATTTGAAGCATTGTAACTGAAGTAATCCGCAAAGGTATCACTCTCATAAGTGTCCTGAGTTTGCTTTTAGATTAATGTAAATGAGAACATATTTCTTTTAAGATCATTATTAAGCACAAGTTTAGTACATTGTTTCGCGTAGATCTTTGTGATTAATGCTTACAACGTTCCGATTTCTGAAATACATCGTTAACTTCAGAACATACTACCGTGATGTTGCAGGGAAATTTTTGCTTATGTCTCTCCAAATAGGTGAAGCATGCACAGTTCACATTGCTGATCTATGATTAAGAGCCTTAAAGTGAGAGGCAAGGCCATCAGGTGGTTTACCTATCCTTACTTTCCCGTGGGCAAGGTTAGGGCTTTTCCTCTAGGGAGAGTCTAAGCGGTAACAAGGGTTTGGGCCTCAGTTTTTTTTTTGGGTAAGAAATTGCAGCTTACCTAAGACTTTCCCCTGTGCGAGGTTAGGGCTTTTGCTTTAAGGAGAGTCTAAGCGGTAACAAGGGGTTTGGGCCACCAGTTCAAAATTTTTATTTTTCATGTTTAACTTTTATTTAAGAAACTGCAGCATAACTGTTAATTTCTGTAATAAAAATGCTGATTTTTTAAAATGTTTAACAACCAATGGTGGTCAAAGATCTAATATGCAGAGAAATAATTTCATGTTTTACTTTTATTTAAGAAATTGCAGCATAACTGTTAATTTCTGTAATAAAAATACTGTTTTTTTTAAATGTTTAACAACCAATGGTGGTCAAAGATCTAACTTGCAGAGAAACTCTGAAAAATAGAGTTGACCAGAAGTCCAATTAAACAAAGTATCAACAAAGTGTACCCAATGGTTGGGCTCAGAAAATGAAGAAAAGAAACAAACTAATGTAATTCATTTCACAAATATCCAAAATAAATTGAGTAACATAAAGGAATGCATTTGAATTGAAATACTACATTGAATAAAATATGAAAGAATGATGATAGCACACAATGAGTTAGCCCCCCTCCACACACACATATGAGTGCCATTTTATTAATAATTATGCCCTTTAGTTAAGACGTGTCATTTCATTATTAATTATTATTTATTAGTATTTATTTGTTATTATTTATTAGTATTAATACAGCTTGAGTGAACCTAATGGTTAAGAGCATGTGTTTCTTCCTAAGAGGTCAGAGGTTCAAAACTAGAGAGGGGTGACGGGTCCCTTCTCCCACAAACAAGCGGGTCTCATACACCAATTTGGTGTCTGGCTTGGCTGTGACCTTAAAATTGGATAATAATAATAATTATTATATAGAGGTGGGTCCCTTCTCCCACAAACAAGGGGGTCTCATACACCAATTTGGAGTCTGGCTTGGCCGTGACCTTAAAATTGGATAATAATAATAATAATAATAATAATATTTATATATTTATGTTTATCACATATGCAATCACCGAATAACCATGTACACTTTCTAACTCATCTTTTCAAAATATAATGTATAAAACATATTTCCTCAAACTGCAGTTTTGCAGGATTTGTGGAAATTCAGTTAGGAAAGAAGAAAAAAGAACTTGGGATACCTCTGCATAATTCTCTAACATTTGCATAAAAGGAAACTGATGTCTAACCATGCTTCTTCGTAATCAAATTTCAGCCTACTGCCATTGCCTTCGGAAATGTAAAGAAAAATACAACTTACTTTCACAGGAAATGTTAATCCCAATAAAGGTGCTACTTCCAATAAAAACTAAATATACTCCAGAAAAAATGAGTAGTGCTCTTGTATGATGGATCCTAGACTATGTATATGATGATGCTACACATTGTTATAGCAAAATTAAATTGCAAAGGTGGAATCATTTAGCTTGACTTGCAAAGTACATAGGAAGTGCTATCAATCCACTCGGAAGGAGTCTGCAATCATCTTTAAATTTGGAAAATGTTTTTTCCATTGAAGACCTGGAGAAACAAGCCATTAATTTACCATGCACAATATAAGAAAGCCATGAACTCGTAACAGAAGAATAGACTAGCTTTGTCTCAATACTAAGTCTAAATTGCATTTCTTAGGCTCATAATTAGCTAGAAAGTGTTCGAATTATTGGTGTAATCTGTATATGTGGCCACAGCCATTCATATGTATAATCATGTCCTTCTAATTATGACTAGGGCCATAGTTTATTTGGTGTAATCTGTATATGTGGCCACAGCTATTCATATGTATAATCATGTACTTCTAATTATGATAGTTTATTTCATTTATTTATTGTATACTAGGCTTATGGTTAAGTCCAACCTAGTTAAACATGATTTGAAGCCTCAATACCCTCTTGGGTATGTGTGCTCAAGCTATGTGGGTCCATAACCCCCCTATTGGGAGCACCCTTCACTTGGTTTGTGTATAACAACACAAGTCTCATTTGTATCATCTCATTTGGTGATCTTCTTAATCTGAAATACAAGTGTTATAAGCCTAAGTGCACTTAATTCTGGCACTGTCTTGTGTTTGGCGATGGACACCTTTCTCTTAGGTCCAATTGTGTAGTTCTAACTTCTGCTTTCAGCATTTGTGTTTGGCTTTTGCACTCTCTTTAGTGCACTAGATCTGTATCTCTCTCACACTTGTGACGATGCTATTTCAAGATTTTGGTGATATTTGCTTCCATCTATTCTCTTGTTGACCCTAGTAAATTTCATAGACTTTGACAACAAAATAAAATTTATAGCATTCAGGCAAAAGCGCAGATCCTGTTCAATTGTTTTACAATCACCACTGATGTTTTAAACTTTTTCTCCTACCTCTCTGTGAGAGCTAAAACCATTGCAGCCAAACATGACATCTGAAAGACGGTAGAAAATTATGTATTTTGTCTCTGTTTTGCAATTGGGAGCAGAAAATTAGAAGGGCACTTGCACCATGCATAGACATTCTTTCACAGAATCACAAATAATATGCAAGATTTTAGTGGAAAGGAGGGTGATCTCACTGTTAGTGTCTATGTTACTAGCTTGGACAGGTGGTTCTGCATAGGCTAGGTGTCAAGCATACAAAAGATTCCAAAACCCTCTTTAGGTGTTTATTCACGAGGAGTAGGTGATTATTATGAAATCTTTCCTAATTTTAACTTGGGAAAAATACATTGATTAATTTATTAATTAATTTGAATATTAAGCTAAGTTTCAAAGGATAAATAATTTAATTATTTAAGTGATCTAGATCTAATCTCAACCATTGATCTCAAGTGAGGCTTAGAATCTAATCCTAGCCATCCATCACTTAGAAAATCTAGGGTTTGAAATCTAACGCAATGGGATATTATTAAAAAAGACTAAGGGAGAGGTGAAGATACATTATTATTGGGAGAGTGGCTTTCTCAAATAAGTGAGAGAGTCAAGACTAAAGAGAAGTGAAAAGGGTGCGGCTACATAAATTTTGGAGCACAGGTTTGCAGATTGAGCGAACAAGATGGAGGCTTGTTTGTGGAGAAGGCTGAGGGTGTGCCATGTGGAGGAGGCCGAGACTTGAGAGGCCGAATTTCAGCAGGCAGTTCGAGAGTTTGGTGAGGCCATGAGGGTTTATTCCAGACTTGAGAGGAAGCTGAATTGCTACAGGTGGGCCGAAATTGTGAAAAACAGGCAGCACGGGTGCCAGTCAAATTTCTGAGGGGGGCGAGTTGCCCAGTTTCGTTACTGTAATTTCTGTGTATTCTCTGTGGGTTAATTTCCTTGATAAAGGAGGCCCTAATTTTCCTGAGTAATAGATTAGAAAGTGAAGAAGAATTTGTTGGGCATAATTTTCTGTTGTGTTTTGTGACAGATTTTCCATTTATTTTCCACTGCAAATTTATTTAAAATTAAATACCAGTGTATTTGTTTTGAGCAGTTTTTAGAAAAACGTTATACTAGATGAAACATTTTCTGGGTATAAAATGAATTGCTAAGAAAATCATATCAGATCTGATATTAGAATATTAACAGTTAGCAAGTGGTAGATGACCTCAGAGATGACTAGTCCAAAACCTACAGTGTTGCACAACTCTTCATAAAACACAATCATGGCCAGAACATTGTAAGTTGATGCACCCTGCCATAGGGAGCTTTGGCATCCTCCACCTCGAGATCTTCCAATACCATGACTCCATTATAAAACAATAATAAACCAATAAATTAAAACACTATATATGAGGAAATCAGAAGATGGAAAAGTCATGGGGAAGAAACTTTTACCACTTGCACTGACAGTCATCAAATACAGCCTGTTGCCAGCAGCCGTTGCAGTGACTAATGCATGTGGTGATTCTATCTCGTATTGATAATATTTTCTACCAGAGTCCTCCTTGACTTCAGCACTTTTTAGCCTCCCTTCTACATTATCTCCAATCAGCTCTGGTCCAAAAGCATATATAACTTTCTCAGGTGGCCCAATGTCTTCAATTCTAGCGTTTTCATCATTATCTACGTCATTAAAATGAAAAATTCAGATGTATGATTGATATCCAAAAATATTAAATTCCAAATTATAGTGCAATGCTAATAAATCATGCTCTCAAGAAATAACTATCCAAAAATTCAAACCTAGCATCATTCAACATTTGAAATTTTGCATAGAATGTACTATAAAGTTATGTGAATCCAATCACTACGCACAAAATGCAACAAAAATCGTCCAGAACTTCTCACCGCAATCACAAGATAAAGGCAAAAGAACATGAGGAAAAAAATGCCATCTATGAGAATACACGGTAAGCAATACTAGAAAATATACCAGCTATTCAAATTGTTCTTCTCAACTACTATGGCAACGTGTCTGCTCACTAGTCAAGCATCTTTTGGTAGTATAATTACAGAGTTATTATAAGCCAACTCATGCTACAATTCAATGTCTTCCATAAGCAAAAGTATTAGCCAATCCTACCATCAAGATCTAACAATTAACTGAATCGTGTCCAATCATTCCCACATTCACATAAAATTGATCCAATTAAGCTTAGTTTTCAGATCTATCACACCGGACATTTTATTTCACCTTTTCTTTGCAATTGCCATGCACTAATGAGAAGTAGAACAAACTTCATCATAATTTCCATGGTACTAATGTGAAGTGGAACAAACTTGGCAAGCTTCTCAAGCACAATAAATACTAGGATTGTTAAGTTGATAAGCAATTCAAACAAGATTGGCAAAGTAAAACATTCATTAGGAAAATAAGTCTGTGCCTGACCATGGGTTTGCTCAGACATGGCAGCAATATGTCTGAAGAGCATTTAACCAATGTGATTCAAAAGAGGCGCGAACAAGTTCATCTTGGTTTCACCATTAAGTTATTTTCGCACCATAGTGTTGTTCCCTAGCAAGAAATGACGGCTTGCCCCCCAAGGATATGCAGTTGAAAAGAATTATATTAAAGAAAATATTAATTTCCAAGAGTAGTCTAATGAGACCACAATTTTGCCCAGAAAATAGTGGAAATTCCGGCAAGATTTTGAATAAAATCTGGCAGCAATTTTGGGAAATTGGGTACCCCAGGGGTTTTTGATGATGCTGAATCTATTTCCACCATCAAAAAATTATTTAAACACTACCATGATTAGATTTTTTGAAAAAAAATGGCCGGATTCTGGTGAAAATTGGCTCTCTGGGCAAAATTGCGGCCTCAGTAGACAATGCCTTAATTTCCACAAACTGGGCAATTGAAATAAAATGGCTTTCCGGAAAAAAATGTGACCAAACTGGGAAATTGAAATGAAAAGTTGTATCCAGTGTAATGATTCAACGGCATTGGTCATCTTCTCACTAAGTTTTCAAAACAACAAAGAAAGAAGTATCTGATGCAACCATGAAGTGGTATGGCAGAGCTAAACAGTCAAGGATTAGACAGTAATATAATGTTGCCTTTAAGTGCCTTTGTTGATACTATGGATATGTTGCTATAATGTCTTTAAGTGCTTGCCGGGGCAGCTAGAACTTGCCAAAGATTGTTTTAAATGGTTGGAGAAACAGAAGTCAACTTGATGCCTATGCAATATTTTCTATTTTATTGATCTGAGTCAAATGATTAAGTCTCACGGTGAGGTCATGAAGAGGCAGTAGACCAATAGATTTGGAGGGACGTCATGGTGGAAGAGTGTAGTTCTATCATGATGAATGAAGTTTGGGAGATAGTATCAAGGCCAGAGGGCTGATTTCTTTGAGGCCGATTTTCTTAGTAGGGTTGAGTTTCCAGGTTCCCAGCAGTTGTATTTTTCTATGTATCTTTGTCAGTCTAACCCATAAGTTTCCATAGTTTGATAATATAAAGGAAGATTGTACTGGATACAAATTTGTTTGTGTAGTGTGATTGATCTCTCCATTTTTCCACTGCATTTTATTTTCTAAGATAACATATATAAAATAATATAAATAATGTAAAACAATAAAAACAATAAATAATGATTCAATAACTAGTAAATAGTTAATGGAGAGGTATGTTCCTAAAGGACATGACCATTAGTGAAGGGGTACATGCCTAGAGTATATAAGCAGACCCTCATTCTCATTTGTAATCATCTCATATCACATTAATTCTTTTATAATATTCAATATACAATTACTTGTCCTACAAAATTCGTTTACGTTCTGATACCAATGTAACGAACAAGGTTCATATACGTAGCAGAATAATCTTCAAAAGACTTGGAAGATGTAAGCATATATAGTAGGACAAGTACTTGTATATTGAATATTATAAAAGAATTGATGTGATATGAGATGATTACAAATGAGAATGAGGGTCTGCTTATATACCGTAGGCAGGTACCCCTTCACTAACGGTCATGTCCTTTAGGGACTGTAATATCCCAAATAGGGATTAACAGTAATAAAAGTGCAAATAGACAAGTAACTACGGAAAAAATGAAAACACCATTAAAACACACAAACTGGAGCCAAAATCACTGTTGAGTCGTATTGGGAAAGAGTACAATTGAGGTGTTGGAAGGTTTGCACCTGGGCCTGCTCAAGGCAGGCTTGAAGAACAACTCAAACCCAAGAAAAAAATTTGGCTAAAAGTGCCTCTGCGTGGCTCATTCTCTGCGCTGCCTAGCCCAGAAATGTTGCTACTGTCTGACTTCGGGCTGCTGGTTGGGCTGCTTCCTCTGCTCAGAAAATTCTGGGCTTTTAACCCTGGACTCTACCCACCAAACCCACAAAAACCCACGAAGAAATTGGCCAAATGTTGACCCTAGAATTTTGGCCCAATTTCCTCTAGCTCCTCTAGTTGTTAGCTGCGTTAGGATCTCTGTTTGAAGCCTCAAACATGCCCAGAAATTTCCACCGAATTAATCTTGAATTCTCCTAAATAGACCCAGAAAAACCCAAAAAGGGTTCGCCCAAAGCTTGACTTCGGAATTTGGCCCTCCTGGGCTTGGCTCACTGCGCTACTAAGTAAATCGAACCTCTAGATGAATCTGCTGGAAAATACCTCTGAAGAGCTACCAAAATCCCTGGTAGGAGGTGGCTAACCTCCCCTCCAAATCTCTTGTTGAAACTTCGCTGCTCTCCACACTCTCGACACCCACACCGAACTGAACTGTGCAATCACTGCGCAATCTTCTCTATCTCTGCGCAGTCCTGAAGGGGCTACGCTCTTCCTGTTGCTATTGCCGTGTAATTCCCTCACAGAAATTCAGAACTCCTCTCTTGAGCGGGCACTTGAAGTCCCCTGAGGTAGAGGTTGAGATCTTTGCTTGAAGATCTTGTGTTCTAAACAGCATTGCAGACTTGGCTCTTCGACTCGAGCGTGCTTTGGTCAAAATGACAAAGAGAAATAAGATGAATGAATGAATGCCAAATGAGCCTTCCCTTCTTCCTTTCATCCATTGAGGCCCAATGTATGCCTTGGGTCCCACCTTGGCCTACGTTGTCTCTCCTTGGCCAATCACATGCTGCCTTCCTCTAGCCAATCCCACGCTATCTTTTTCGTGCCTCTTCTATGCTACCACCTAAGGCCAATTCGACCCCACCACTAGAGTTGCGATTTTCCCTTGGGGACTTTAGAAAAAGACTTTATTTGGCTTAATTATTAGTTGTGGGTCCCCTACCCACTTTATTTCCGATCGACATTAGGAAATGCCAAAATAAATCAAAATTAATATTCCAATTAGCTGACTGCTAATTTGGAAATTGGAATATTACAATCCTCCCCACCAAAAATTGCTTGTCCTCAAGCAATGCCTGAACAAGCATCCTCTCTAGCTGACACTCCCCCATGGTCACTGCAAAATGTTCGAGGGTCCCAGATGTGCCAATGAGTCATCCCTGACATTTGCATTGTGAAAATTTCTGAATATTACTTATGCAAAAACCCTACTGTTAAATCTTGATTTACCTCTCCTACTTAGACAAGTTATTAATCTGAAATATTCAGTATTAACATCGAAGTAAACACATTAACAATCTACACAGATATAGATCTAAACTGAATACATGCACAATGACAAAGTGACACATTGGATTTTCTGGACAAGTGTCCCCGGAAAAACCCGATGTGGGAAAACCTGTCTTCTGGCTACTAGAGGGTTTTTATTATTAAGTAGACTCTAAGTACAACAAATCTGGGCACCAACCTAGTTAACCCGACAGAGAAATAACAATCTGCAACAATACTTCTGTTCTGAAGATGGAGAAATTGACTAATCACACCCTCAAACGAGATTTACAGAACTTAGCCCTTTTATGTCTTCAGAAACCCCAACGCTACTCTAAAGCCCTCTGCGTCAACTCTACTAGCCTGCGCCAGCCCCTGCGTTGCTCAGGAAGGGCATGCCTCACCCCAGACTGGGTTATGCTGCCTCTGTGCTTCCCTTTCTTGGCCTGCGTAGCACCTGAAGCCTTTGCGCTGTGCAGCTTCTGCTCCCTCTGCGTTGGTCAGTCTACTGCTTCTCTGCCTCTTGCTGCACTCTTGGCCTAGGATCAAATCATCCCTTTCGCCAATACTACCCCTCGCTGCAGCTGAAACACTTCTGGAAATTCTTAGCAAACCACGCCCTAGAATTCCAACTTAGTCTCAGTGCTCTGCCAATGTGCGTGTCCTCCAACTAACCCCGAGCCAATCCTTTATACTTTTTTCATTAGGAAACCAACGACCGTGATCTAATCTTGAATCGATGGCTAAGATTAAAAGAAAGCTTGATTTGTGTGACTTAAGTCATTTTCATCACATGTTTAAATTAATTACCTTTAATCTTTTAATTTTCCTAAGTTAGACTTAGGGTCCGTAATAAAAAAGATTAATTAATCAATTATCTCTTAAACAAGATGGAATTTCTCAAATCCCTTTCTGCGTCTTGGAGATCTCATGTACTCTAGCCCCTCCACAAAGTTTGGGAGCTAGAGCACATCCAATGTTACCCCAACACTCAAAAATCTCAACACTCCCTCTTAGCGAGGAATGTGCTCTAGCACAACACTTCACCTCGAAGTTCTGTATTGATCTCTGGTGTGGGTCTCTGTGATGATGCTTGGCCTGTTGCCCTTCATCACTGCGCTGATGCTTGGCCTGCTGCCCTTCATCACTGTGTTGTTGTTGCTCTACTGTACTGCTTCCCGTGATGCTGCCACGGCCACTGCTACATCTATACTGCAGCTCCCTCTCAATCTGCTGCATCGTGCTGCCAACTGTTGCACTGCAACTCAGTTGTTGAGAGTAAGCAACTGAAAAATCCTGCCCAATCTTTGACAGACAAGTTAGTTGGGCTGCATCCTCATCACTGAAGCTCCATAGGCTGCTGCTCCATGCTGTCATCTGGAGGTTGTTGCAAAGCTACAGCTCTGCAGTGCATAAGCAGACCTCCTCTGCGTTGCCTTTGCGCTTAAGTCCTCTCCGATGTTGCTGCACTGCGCTGTCCTCAGCTTTGCTCTGCATTGCTGAAGTCACATCAGCACCTCTGCGCTGCGCTGCTACGTTGCTATTGCATCTGCATTGCGCTGCTTCTTCTCAGCATCTGGCTTTGCCTCTGCTCCCTCTGTGATTCTCTGCACCCACTGCTCCACTTGTCCCGCTATTGTCTTAAGGCTCTAGTAGCTCGTATGTGATCTAAGAGTTGGGCTACTTAAATATCCTACCTCTACTCTGTAGTTGCTCTACAGATCCATGTCGCCCCACTTTCGTGGTTCATGAGCGCTCATGGCTATGTCATCTTCAGAGCCATCATCTGCCACAACAGCCTTGGAGCAACAAGCTTCCTTGTCCTTCTTCTTCTGAGGACAATTGTTGGCGAAATGTCCTAGTTCGCCGCACTAGAAACACTTGATCTTTGACAGATCCCACTTCTTTCTCCCTTGTTGCCTCTTTGATGCAAAGGTTGCATCTTCCTCTTATTCCTTCTTTACTTTACTTGACCCAGTGTTGTACTGTCTCTTGGGGATCAGAAGGATTTCTTCTTGTCAAAGGATCGCCTACATACTGTCCCAGTTGGGAAGGTTCGCTCTACCCAAGATACTTTGGACAAAAGTTTCCCAGGCCTCTGTGACCGCATTGAGAGCAGTCCTCACCATAACATCGTCCTCCACCTTCACCCCCATGCTAGTCAGTTGATCCCTGATCGCCTGTAGTCTGAAAAGAAAAAGTTCGATCTCCTCTCCTTTGGCCATCATGAATAACCTCAACTGATTCTCCAGGAGCATCCTCCTCTGGACAGATCTTCCTTCATATAAGGTGGTTAAGGCTTTCCACATCTCATTAGTTGTCTTCTTCTCGGCTATGTGTGGTACCACATGATCCTTAACCTCGTCCATTATGAAGCGCTTGGTATGTGCCTCTGCTTCTTCATGCTTCTTCAGGAGATCCGCATCGGTCGGCGTGGCCAGGGCTTTCTTTGCATGCTCCCTCAGACCGTATGCCTCCATGACTACCAGGATTCTGGCCTTCCAGATTGCAAAGTTGGACAAGAAGTCCAACCTATCCTGATCACGTAGTCCGTGAGGTGCCATCTGCTCAGAAAATATGTCGGAACGAATCCTCCTCTCTATGCTAGAGACTTGGATCTAGGGTCCTTGGCATAACAGGCACCCTCTGCTCCCTCTGACAACTAACTTCCTCTCTTGGAAGTCTGCCAAATCAGAAACGAATCAGCTCTCTTCGATCCACTGATCGATCTTTAGACTTCTTTGGTTGGAAATCTTCTTAGAAGCTTTTCTCCTCCCGCTCTGTCAACTTTGCTTAGGCTAAATTCTGCACCGATAGAATTTTAACCCCACCAACAACTACTGAAGGTCTGCAGCACAGCTTCTGGCACTTTGAATCAGCAAACAACTTCAGGACTGCGTCACCCTAGCTGGCCTCTGCGTGAGCAGACAGTCCCAGCACAGCTTCTGCACTGCATCTACGCAATAAGTACGTGGGCTTGTGTGAAGATTGCGTCACTCTGGCCTCTGCGTGGCTCTGCTTCCTTCTGCTGCTATGCTGCCTTCTCTAGTCCGGCATTCTGCAGCTGCTGCTGCTTTCTCTACTGCTTTTTGCAGCAAGGATTCTTTAGTCTTCTTACTGGTGATCCAGGCTAGATATGTAATTGCTCTGATACCACGTGAAAATTTCTTAATATTACTTATGCAGAAACCCTACTGTTAAATCTTGATTTACTTCTCCTACTTAGACAAGTTATTAATCTAAAATATTCAGTATTAACATCGAAGTAAACACATTTACGGTCTACACAGATAAATATCTAAACTGAATACATGCACAATGACAAAGTGACACATAGGATTTTCTGGACAACTGTCCCCGAAAAAACCCGATGCGGGAAAACCGGTCTTCTCGCTGCTGGAGGGTTTTTATTATTAAGTAGATTCTAAGTACAACAAATATGGGCACCAACCTGGTTAACCCAACAGAGAAATAAACAATCTGCAGTAATACCTTTGTTCCGAAGATACAGAAACTGACTGATTCACACCCTCAAACGGGATTTACAGAACTCAGTCCTTTTCTGTCTTTAGTAACCCCAGCGTTACTTTGAAGCCCTCTGCGTCAGCTCTACTAGCCTGCGTTAGCCCCTGCACTGCTCATGAAGGGCCTGCGTCACCCCAGACTAGGTTACCCTGCCCCTGTGCTACCCTAGTTGGGCCTGCGTCAGCCCTGTCAGCTTCCTGCTGCCTTTGCATTGCCCTTTCTGGGCCTGCGTAGCCTATGCGTAGCACCTGAAGCCTCTGTGTTGCAAAGTTGTTGCGTAGCTGCAACTCCCTTTGCGCTGCTCAATTTGCTGCTTCTCTGCCTCTTGCTGCACTCTTGGCCTGGGATCAGATCATCCCTTTCGCCAATACTACCCCTCGCTGCAGCTGAAACACTTCTAAAAATTCTTAGCAAACCACGCCCTAGAATTCCAGCTTAGTCTCAGTGCTCTACCACTGTGTGTATCCTCCAACTGACCCCAAGCCTTTCCTTTATACTGTTCTCATTGGGAAACCAACGGCCGTGATCTAATCTTGAATTGACGGCTAAGATTAAAAAAAAGCTTGATTTGTGTGACTTAAGTCATTTTCATCACATGCTTAAATTAATTACCTTTAATCTTTTAATTTTCCTAAGTTAGACTTAGGGTTTGTAATTAAAAATATTAATTAATTAATTACCTCTTAAACAGGATGGAATTTCTCAAATCCCTCTCTGGGTCTTGGAGACCTCATGTACTCTAGTCCCTCCACAAAGGTTGGGAGCTAGAGCACATCCGATGCTACCCCAACACTCAAATATCTCAACATGCATCACCCTGATATGAAGAGATCTCTCAATACCAGGCTCCCAAGCCATCCTATCCAACATGAAGATCCCCTTGCTCCACTCACCATCCTGCCAGGCGTAAGTAACAGAAGCCCTATGCACACCACCAGTGAGTAGGGAATCATGATAATATGGCAATATGCTCGATACCTCATGAAGTTTCCCTACCAAGTAATCCATCCCATGCACTCCAAGAGTAAACCCTCGAAGATGCCATCTAATCACAACAGAGATAGCATCTCGCTCACATGAGCCCCTCCTGTTGTCATCCCGCTGACCAACCTGCCATACTAATGAAGTTCCCCACTCCATCAGTGACTCCCTAAAGCCCAATGGAAGATCTACATGATCTCCCCATGTAGTATACAGCTCATCCCTAAAGGCTCGAGCTGTGTGGAGCTGTCATGCTCAGGGCCCCTACTAATCTCAAAGAGGTACCACCATGCTGACGCTGCGCTACTCTGACCATGAGATACTCCCCATCGTGCGCAGACTGTATCCTCCTCTCCTGAGGCCTAGTGGTAGGAGATCTGTGAGAGACAAGCTCATCCGGCCCAGGCATCGCCATGATGCCAATATCTACCCCTCCGAATGTAACTCCGTCCCTATGCAGCAGCAGAGAAAGTCAACCTCGCCATCCGATGAAGGCCTCTGAGTACCCCCATGTGCCCACCCAATAATGAACTAGATCTCTCTGTCCTGACTCCGACCAACACGAGACAGAATGGTCTATCAATTCGCTGAATCTCTGCCTCCCATAGCCGGACCTGCTGCACCATAGCTCTGACAACTGTAGGAATCCCTTCGTGCCTCATCTCTAGTCCCTGCATGTGACCAAGATAGAGGGTCCATATTGTGAAATTTTCAATCTGAAAATTATTACTGCAGTGATTGAATTATTTCGCCTACTTATTTGATAAGTTATGCTCCAGTAAATTTTGAAATAAACACCGCTGCAGTACTTCATTCTAATCAAAAGCAGAACAACAAAAATAACACATATAGCACAATAGAAACAACCACATGAACACAGTTATTTTTGGACAATTGTCCCCGGAAAAAACCAATGTGGGAAAACTGGTGTAGTAGATGAGGGTTTGTATTTATCTTCAGCAGTGAAAAGATTGTTTACAGAATTCCTGACGATCATAATTAAAGAGCATACACCTGATGTGAATTTTCCAGACACTCCAGAAGAATTCCCGACACACGGGATGACCTCCTGCACACTTTGCGTCAGTTCGCGTAGCCTCTCTATGCAGTCCCTGCCAAGACTGCGTAAGTCTGCGTGGAGGGCTAGTGTTGTTGCTCAGCGCTGCCTCCCCTTCGTCCTCCGCCTTCTTCTTCTCTATCTCTATTGACTTCTCCCTCCTCCTTCCGTCTTTGCAACCCTGCCTCTACAAACTCACCCACTGAAATCGAATTCTCTTACTTCAGAATCGATTTCCTTCGGGTTCTGATAATGTGCCCGGCTTGATTTCCAAATGACCCTCGAGCCTTCTCTTATAGTCTTCTTGTTGATGAATCAACGACCCAGATTATATCCTTAATCAATGGCTCAGATTAAAAGATGACTTGATCTTCGTTTTCTAGAAGATTCACACTCTGCTTTATTAATACTCTTTAATTATTTAATTTCACTAAGTTTAGACTTGTTAAAATTGGACAACTAGGTCCAAACTCCATGTTGTGCTGCTCAGATGAAGATACCAATATTTTTATTAGATTCCTCTTTCGGAGAGGTGTAAGATCGATATAAAATTGATCTTAATCTGATGAGCGGAACATTTATTTTGAATTTATTTTTAATAATTTCAAATATGTGCAGGTCGGCCTTAAGGTTTTACACCCCTAGCAGATGTGTCACACACCTGAATGATGGATATATATACAGTCAACATTGGAGAGCATTTCACTCACTCTCATCACACACATCTCCTACTCTGATTGGATACGAGCATCTAAGAAGCAGTTCTCATGTGGAAAAAAGGACGAAGTTGCTGAAGCTGGAAAAAGGACGAAGTTTCTGCAGTTAGGGTCTCTAGGAAAGTTTGACCAGCGTTGACTTTGGTCAACGCATGGTCCGAATTGGCTGATTTTTGGTGGAGAGTTCGATCTTGGAAGGCCATACACTTTGGCACAAAAATCGAGGTCAAAAGGTTGACTGAAGTTGGAGCTGCGTTGACTTTATTGTTGCTGCCTTGCGTTGACTTTTCTGGACTACGTTGACTTTTTTGGGGTTGACTTTGAGTTGACTGGGTGACTGATTTGAGGATTGTTGTGACACATTCTGGGTTGGCCGACCAAGAAGACTTTGCTGGTTGAAGCATCCTGCTGACCGCCGTAACGCACCAACACATTCTTCTGTTTCTGGTTTGTCTTCTATAGATCCACTGGTATGTTCTATCAGCGTTTTACTTAACTGTTTATGTGATTGTTGTAATAAAAGTAAAGTTGCATCAAGCATAGAACATCTACATAAATTTACATGGTATCAGAGCTGAGGTGAAGACAAGCCCTATTTGTAGCAATCACCGGAAAGGATAATGGGTTCCACAAGCTATAGCTTCAAGGAGGAAGACAAATTGATTGGGAAGGATGACTTCCATGCTTGGAAAATGATATTGGATCTCAAATTAGAAGACCAAGATGTCATGGACTATGTGCAAGGTAAAATCCAAGAACCTCCATCCACTGCTACTGCTGCGGCCAAAACGAAGAATAAAAAATGAAGGAGTATGGAAATAGAGAAAATGCTGCATACGCTGCTCATTCTAGAAAGAAGAACTCTGGTGGTCTGAAGAATAAGGGAAAAGCAGGGGCCCAAGGAAAATTAGGGAAAATGCTTCACTTGTCATAGGCCTGGTCACTATGCTAGAGAATGTCCTTTCAAGAAGGATTCTCTCGATAGTGATGACAACAACAACAACCGAAGGAATGGCAGTCAAAGGAACAACAGGTTCAAGGGAAAAAGGAAGGCTTCCTCCGGCAGAAATGATCAACCTTTCAAAAGGTCAAGAAACTCCAGGTATGAGGAATCACATGTTGTTGATAAAAGAAATGAATACATTCTTGTATCTGTCCTCTCTATTACATCCCCACCCGACACTATGGATGTCTAGTTGAGAGATAGTGGTGCCTCAAGGCATATCATTGGGTTCAAGGAAGCACTTTCTGATATGATTGAGAAGGATACTAATCTGGAAATTATCCTTGGAGATAATGCCACATATCCCGTGAAAGTATGGATGTCTGGTTGAGAGATAGTGGTGCCTCAAGGCATATCACTGGGTTCAAGGAAGCACTTTCTGATATGATTGAGAAGGATACTAATCTGGAAATTATCCTTGGAGATAATGCCACATATCTCGTGAAAGGGACAGGGACTGTGACCCTCCACTTGTCTCAAGAACAAGTCCTTCACTTGCAGGATGTACTCTACGTACCAAATTTGAAGAAGAACCTTGTGTCTATATCGGCCATGGAAGACAAAGGTTTCAATGTGGCATTCACTGATGGAAAGGTGCTCATATGGAAGAAGAGCTTTAAAGAAGCTATCTCAATTGGGTTTAGAGTTGATACACTCTACCAGGTTGGAGGAAGTCCGCTGGGAGCAATGACATGTGATACTATTCGACAGACTGAACTATGGCACCGAAGGTTTGGACACCTTCACTACAAAGCCCTTCCCGAAGCAAGGAAGGTGGTGACAGGGATGCCCGAGTTTCCAAATAATCATGAAGGTGTATGTAAGGGTTGTGCCGAAGGAAAGCATACAAGGGGACCTTTCCCCTCTAGTGTCACAAAGGCATCTGATGTCTTGGAATTGATCCATTCTGATCTATCTGGTATGCTACCCGTGACATCCTTGGGAGGATGTTTATATTATATGACGTTCATAGATGACTTCTCTCGCAAAACCTAGATATACTTCTTAAAGAAGAAGGATGAGGCTTTCATGTGGTTCCGTACATTCAAAGCCTTGGTGGAAAATATGACAGGAAAAAAGATCAAGATTTTGAGAACTAGTAATGGCACTGAATATGAGACAAATGAGTTCAAGGACTTTTGCAGAGAAGCTGGCATTAAGAGGCAGACCACAACTGTCTATACTCCCGAGCAAAATGGTGTTGCTGAACGAAAGAACCGGACCATTGTGGAAGCTGCCCGTGCCATGCTATGTGACCAAGGTCTGCCGAAGTTTCTATGGGGAGAAGCTGTGAACACTGCCGTGTATATACAAAACCGATGCCCGCATTCTGCTCTAGAATCCAAAACTCCCGAAGAGGTTTTCTCTGGTAAGAAACCTGATGTCTCACATTTTAGAATTTTTGGATGTACCGTCTACTTTCATGTGCCGAAAGAAAAGAGGAGCAAGTTGGATGCTTTTGGGAAGAAAGGAATGTTTGTGGGCTATAGTGAAACTTCGAAGGCCTATAGAGTCTATGTGCCAAGTCAAAAGGAAGTGGAGATATGCCACGATGTCACCTTTGACGAAGATACTTCCCTGAGGAAAGTAGTCAATCTTCTGAGATCTGAGGAAGATAATGAAGCAAGGCCTGGAAATCAAGAGGAACCGAAGGATGAAACAATGCCTGATGTTGAAGGACCGATGGAGCCGATTGATCCACCTCCTTCACTAGGAAAGAGACCATCATGGCTCAGGGACACTCTCGAGGATGCTGAGGGACATGCTGACCCAAGGGGGACATTCCGTGAAAGCAAGAAGCCGAGTAGATACCAAGGGTATCTAGCAGCCATGAGTACTATTGTACAATCCGAGCTTGGATCCCTTGAGGAAGCTGTAAAGCATCAAGTCTGGAAGGATGCTATGCACGAAGAGTATGAGTCCATTATGAAGAATGATGTCTGGGATGTGGTTCCAAGACCAAAGGACAAAGCAGTTGTCACCTCGAAATGGCTCTACAAGATCAAGCATGGATCTGATGGAAGTGCTGAAAAATTCAAGGCAAGGTTTGTTGCCCGTGGCTTCTCTCAAAAGGAAGGCATAGATTATGATGACATATTTGCACCTATGGCCCGATATACCACTATTCGATCTATCATAGCCCTTGCCGCTATGCAAGGATGGAGTCTTCATCAGATGGATGTGAAGACCGCATTTCTACATGGTGAAATAAAGGAAGAGGTATATGTGGAGCAACCTCTGGGGTTCGAAGTCCATGATCAGGACACCCATGGATGCAGGTTGAAGAAGGCCCTCTATGGGCTGAAGCAAGCACCCAGAGCTTGGTACGAGAGGATAGATAGCTACTTGATGAAGCTGGGCTTCACTCGAAGTAATGCTAATCCGAACCTTTGCTTCAAGGTTGTCAAGGGAAAACCTCTCATCCTGGTGCTGTATGTGGATGACCTCTTCCTGACAGGTGCTGACCCTCTCATTCATCAGTGCAAGAGGGAGCTCGCTGCTGAGTTCGAGATGAAGGACCTAGGACTGATGCACTACTTCCTAGGCCTGGAGGTCTGGCAGAGACCTAGCGAGATTTTCCTTTCTCAAGGAAAATACATTGTGAAACTTCTGGAAAGATTTGGTATGGTGGACTGCAAGTCCGTGTCAACACCAATGGAACTCAACTTCAAGAAGTTGAGTGGCAACACTGCTGGGCCCGTATTGGCAAATCCTACTGAGTATCGTCAACTCGTAGGGGCTCCGATGTTCTTAGTGAACACCCGTCCAAATATATGTTTTGCAGTGAACACTTTGAGTCAACAGATGGTTGAGCCTCATCACTTTCACTGGGTTGGTGCCAGGAATCTTCTGAGATACCTTCGGGGCACGATAAACCATGGGCTGAGATACACTGCCGGGAGCGTGACACTCCTTGGATATATTGATGCCGATTGGGCTGGCAGTGTGGTGGATCGTAAGAGCACATTGGGATGCTGCTTCAATCTTGGTTCTGCTTCGATCTCATGGATGAGCAGGAAGCAGAAGTTGGTGGCTTTGAGCACCGCAGAGGCCGAATACATTGCAGCAAGTATGGCCTGTTGTGAAGCAGTTTGGTTGCAAAAGCTCTTTAGTGAGCTGTTTGGACATGTGCTAGATACCACCGTGATACTTTGTGCTAACCAGAGTGGGATTCGCTTGTCCGAGAATCCAGTGTTCCACGATCGATCCAAGCATATTGATATCCGATACCACTATATCTAGGATATGGTATAGCGAGGCATCGTAAGGCTCGATCATATAGGAACTGATGAGCAGGTCACGGATATTCTCACTAAGCCTCTGGGGAAGGTCAAGTTCCTAACCTTCCGTGAGAGTCTTGGTATCGTGGAACGACCCTATGATGTGGGTCTTGTTGGACGATGAGCTCTGGGAGCTCTGGGGGGCTTTGGGGATAGCTTCTCGGAGCTATAAGCACTCACGGGGCTAGGCTTGCCAAACCTTGTAGTGCTTCTACCCCACCGTTATGATGTTTGAGTTGGTTCACCTCTCATTATCTGTGCCCCGTATGCATCCTACCCATTGAGTTCAGGGCTCATGGGAAGTACCTCTAATTTGGCTAATGAGGTGGGAAAAGCTAGAGACTAGTAGCAAAGACTGATGGACGCATCAGAGATTGCCGTACTCTCTATCTAGGATGGCACGGTCCAACCCGCGATGCGGGATCAGGGCGCGTGAGGTTCAGGACACTCCAGCGGCTTGAATGGCAGTAAACCAACTTTGAGTTGTGCAGAGACTCTTTGAGTCGATGAGGTTTCGGACCTCTGAAGTGGCAGATACGTCGATTGAGGGATTATCTTTGCTTTTGACCACTCCCTGCTTCTTCTGAAATAAAGAAGCCAGCAAAGCAAGTTACGACGGGATGACGCACGATGTTTGGATTGCACAGGTGGATGGAGTTCTCCCTAGTTGAGAGGGAGTGTTAATTTTGGACAACTAGGTCCAAACTCCATGTTGTGATGCTCAGATGAAGATACCAATATTTTTATTGGGTTCCTCTTTCGGAGAGGTGTAAGATCAATATAAAATTGATCTTAATCTGATGAGCGGAACATTTATTTTGAATTTATTTTTAATAATTTCAAATATGTGCAGGTCGGCCTTAAGGTTTTACACCCCCAGCAGATGTGTCACACATCTCAATGATGGATATATATAAAGTCAACGTTGGAGAGCATTTCACTCACTCTCATCACACACATCTCCTCCTCTGATTGGATAAGAGCATCTAAGAAGCAGTTCTCACGTGGGAAAAAGGATGAAGTTGCTGAAGCTGGAAAAAGGACGAAATTTCTGCAGTTAGGGTTTCTAGGAAAGTTTGACCAGTGTTGACTTTGGTCAACGCATGGTCCGAATTGGTTGATTTTTGGTGGAGAGTTCGATCTTGGAAGGCCGTACACTTTGGCACAAAAATCGAGGTCAAAAGGTTGACCGAAGTTGGAGCTGCGTTGACTTTATTGCTACTGCCTTGCATTGACTTTTTTGGACTGCGTTGACTTTTCTGGGGTTGACTTTGAGTTGACTGAGTGACTGATTTGAGGACTGTTGTGACACATTCTGGGTTGGCCGACCAAGAAGACTTTGTTGGTTGAAGCATCCTGCTCACCGTCGTAATGCACCAACACATTCTTCTGTTTCTGGTTTGTCTTCTATAGATCCACTGGTATGTTCTATCAGCGTTTTACTTAACTGTTTATGTGATTGCTGTAATAAAAGTAAAGTTGCATCAAGCATAGAACATCTACATAAATTTACAAGACTTAGGGATCACATTAAAATAATTAATTATTTTAATAAAGGAAAATCCGAGTGGAATTTCCACAAACGATTTATGGGTTCTCTAGAATACTGCTGTCCAAGCCTCTCCTCAAAATTTGAGACCTGGAACACTTTCCGATGCTATAAAAATCAACACTCCCTCTTAGCGAGGAAAGTGTTCAAGCAAGGTACCAACTGTACTGCTCTGATTCTAAAGCATCTGCTGCGCTGCTGATGACCTGGCTGTTGCCTCTCAACTCTGCGCTGCTGCCCTCTGTACTGTTGCCTGTGACACAGTCTCTGCCACTGCCTCATCCGTACTGCAGCTCCCTCTGTCTCTGTAGACCACCCATTCATTTACTAGAAAGGGTTCTCGACCATCCCCATCTTTTCTCTGAAGAAAGTAAACTTAATCTTACTCAGAGCCTTCGTGAGGATATCTGCCACCTATTCTCTTGTAGGAGTGTACCTCAACTACACAACTCCCCATTGGACATAGTCTTTGAAGAAGTGGCACCGAATGTCAATGTGTTTCGACCGGTCATGAAACACAGGATTCTCAGAGAGCTTGATGCAACTCTGATTATCACACATAATGTCGGTCGGTTCCATCCTCTTCTTGAGTAGGTTCAAGAGCAATTTACGAAGCCATATGACCTCACACGAAGTTGTGCTTGCTGCCATATAGTCTGCCTTGGCTGAGCTCAATGCGACGGAATTTTGTTTCCTACTGCACCAGGAAGTCATTCCTGATCCGAGACTGAAACAATACCCATTAGTACTTTTCCGATCCACTGTGCTTCCAGCCCAATCTGCATCTGTAAACCCACTCAACTGGACCTCATTTCCCTTTGTGTACTTCAACCCATACTCGACTGTCCCCTTCAAGTATCTAAGAACATGTTTGGCTGCTGCCCAGTGAGCCCTCTTTGATTCCACCATGAACTGGTTGAGGGTATTCACTGCATAACAGATGTATGGTCTAGTGTTGACTAGATACATCAATGATCTGATGAGCTGCCTATACAAGGTGGGATCAAACTCATCATCCTCTGTTGTATCTATCTTCTTCCAGTTTGTAATCATTAGCGTAGCCATGGGTCTACAGTCTTCCATCTGAAACCTCTTCAAGATCTTTGTAGTGTATCTTCCTTGCCCAAGGAAGATCTCTCCCTTTTGCTACTAGACCTCCAAACCAAGAAAATAATGCATCTGCCCCAGATCCTTCATGTCGAATTCGGTAGCCAAATTTTCTTTGCAGTCCTTGATGAGCTTAGATGATCTAGTAAGAAACGGATCATCTACATATAATACCAGGATTAGCGGCTCATCCCCTACTCTCAAGTAGTAGAGATTGGGATCTGTGTCACTCTTGATGAATCCCATCTTCTGCAAATAACAATCAATTCGCCCATACCATGCTCTGGGGGCTTGTTTTAGACCATACAAGGCTTTCTTAAGCCTGCAAACATGAGTCCTCTGCTCATGTGTCTCGAAGTCCTCTCGCTGTTATATGCATAGTTCCTCTTCTATCACCCCATTCAAGAACGTTGTCTTGACATCCATCTGATGAATCTCCCATCCCATCTGCGCTACTAGAGAGATGACGAATCTGATTGTAGTGTACCGAGCTACAGGGGCGAATGTTTCCTCATAGTCGATCCCTTCTTTCTGTGCATGCCCCTTAGCCACAAATCTGGCCTTGAACTTTTCTATGCTGCCATCTGCAGCATACTTGATCTTGTAGATCCACCTTGATCCTACAACTTATCTGTCATGTGGTCTAGGGACTACTTCCCATACATCGTTTGTCGTGATGGAGCTATACTCCTCCACCATGGCATCTAGCCACACCTGATGCTAAGTTGCCTCCCGAAAGCTAGAGGGTTCTCTGACCTGAGCTACCAGTGCCTAGTATCTGTCAGGTCGCCTTCGTACCCTCTTCCCGTCTCTAGGGGCTCCAACAAATTCCTCTGCATCCCTCAAAATTTGTTGGAGTTCTCTGCTCAGTCTTCCATTGGTGGTGGGTGGTCTTACCTGCTCTCCTGCCTGCTCTTCTTCTGAGGAACTCTCCTCAGAATCCTTGTGTTGTGGAGAGGCACTCGACCCTTCCTGTGTAGGTCGTTGAGGCTGTACTAGTGGATCCTCCTCAATCTGTGTATCTGTAGCCATTTCCCAGGATCTTCTGAAGGGTCTCTCCTCCATGAATTTCACGTCTCGCCTTACTACGATCATCCTGTTTTCCAGAATATAGATGCGATATACTTTCGCATTTTCACTATAGCCCACAAGACAACCCTTTTCCACAGTCTAATCCAACTTCTTCCTCTTCTCATCTGGTACGTGGCAATACACCATACTGCCAAATATCCTGATATGGCTCCACTTCAGGCTTGCTGCCTGTGAACACACTCTCAGGAGTTACGTTCCCCAAAGCTCTATGGGGTACCCTGTTTTGCACATACACAGCTGTATTGCAAGCTTCTGCCCACAAAAATTTGGGCATGTCTTGGTCCTATTCTTCCTTTCTGCAACTCCATTCTACTCTGGATTGTATGGAGTTGTCCATTCTCTCTTGATGCCTTCCTTTGCGCGGAAACTGGTGAAGTCTTTATCGATATACTCTCCACCATTATCTGACCACAGCGTCTTGATCTTCTTTCCGCTTGAATTTTCTACCAGTGCCTTGAATTCTTTGAAACGCTCAAAGACTTCATCTGAGGTTTTGAGAAAGTAGATCCAAGTATTCCTGGAATGGTAATCAATGAAGGTAGCAAAATACTTTGCACCACTAAGAGCAGTTGTGGACATTGGACCGCAAATCTCTGAGTGTATCAACTCCAATATGCTCTTGGCCCTGCTGCTACTTTTTGGAAATGCTACTTTGGCATACTTCCCTAGTACGCACCCCCTGCAAACCTCATCTCTCCTTGTGCTAAGTTCTGGAGCTCCTATGACAGTCTTCTTAAGAATCTTCAAGGCTCTATGATGTAAATGCCCCATCCTTCTGTGCCATAATTCATTCAAATCCCTTTCGTCCGTACTGCCGATTAGAGCCAATGGGGATTCAAGCTGGAGCTTATATAATTTATGGCTCCTTACTCCAATTTGTGCCTTCTTTTTCCAGCTAGGATGTTTGACATAAACTTTATTTCCAATAAAGTATATGTCATAACCCTTGTTATGGAGCCGAGACAAAGAGAGCAAATTCATCCCCAAACCTGGTACATGCAAAACGTTTGTGGCTCGAATCTTGTTGTCAACTTCTGTCTGAAATATTATGGTACCTCTTCCAACGGGGGTACACTTGGCCTTGTTTCCCATTGTAATCTGAAAATTCATCTGCTCTTTTTGGTAGCTCGAAAAACATTCTCAAACTCTCGTCATATGAGCAAATGCTAAATTGTCAATATACCAAACACCTGGAGGTGTCGTGCTTGACACGCAAGCGAAATCCTCCTCTAGTTTGGATGCTAGCACAGACATGTCATGTTCCCTCTGTTTTTCTAAGTGCTCTGGAGGACTGCGTGAGCCCTTCTAACTGTGTGGGCCCTTCCAAATGTCGGATCTTCGGTCCATTGCAGAACCTACCTTTCTGTCTTTAGCCTTTTGCTCTGATACCATGTGAAATTTTCAATCTGAAAATTATTACCACAGTGATTGATTTATTTCACCTACTTATTTGATAAGTTATTTACAGATGCTCCAGTGATTTTTGAAATAAACACAGTTGTAGTACTCCACTCTAATCAAAAGCCGAAGAACATAAATAACACATATGGCACAATAGAAACAACCACATGAACACAGTTATTTTTGGACAATTGTCCCCGCAAAAACCCAATGTGGGAAAACCGGTGCAGCAGATGAGGGTTTGTATTTATCTTCAGCAGTGAAAAGATTGTTTACAAAATTCCTAATGATCAGAATTAAATAGCATACACCTAATGTGAATTTTCCGGACACTCCAGAAGAATTCCCGACACACGAGATGACCTCCTACACCCTCTGCGTCAATTTGCGTAACATCTCTGCGCAGTCCCTGCCTTGACTGCGTAAGTCTGCGTGGAGGGCTAGTGTTGCTGCTCAGCGTTGCCTCCCCTTTGTCCTCTGCCTTCTTCTTCTCTATCTCTGCTAACTTCTCCCTCTTCCTTCTGTCTCTGCAACCTTGCCTCTTCAAACTCACCCACTGAAATCGAATTCTCTTACTTCAAAATCGATTCCCTTCGGGTACTGAGAATGTGCCCGGCTTGATTTCCAAATGACCCTCAAGCCTTCTCTTATAGTCTTCTCGTTGATGAATCAAAAGCCCAGATTATATCCTTAATCAATGGCTCATATTAAAAGATGACTTGATCTTCATTTTCTAGAAGATTCACACTCTGCTTTATTAATACCCTTTAGTTATTTAATTTCCCTAAGTTTAGACTTAGGGATCACATTAAAATAATTAATTATTTTAATAAAGCAAAATTCGAGTGGAATTTCCACAAACAATTTCTGGGTTCTCTTGAATACTGTTGTCCAAGCCTCTCCTCAAAATTTGAGACCTGGAACACTTTCCGATGCTATAAAAATCAACACAGATATCATGGGCAAATCTGATGCATACTAACCTGCCCTGTGCCTGCCACTGTGTAGTGTCGATGACCCCTGGAAGCCACATGTGACAACTAGCCACCCCCTGAATACAACCAATAAATGGAGCTATGATACTTGCAAGCAACTCAATGTATGTGGATCCCTCCTGTTCCTACCAACCATCTCCACTGGGTCTGCCATCCACCCTCTTGATAATGGGCCGATACATTGTCTGGAGCCCAGACACATACTGGGATGCTACCTCAGTTGTACCCAGTATCCTCTGCTCACGCATGGTCTCGACATGCCCTGAGAAAAGAGTAACGCATGCCTCCCTTGTGACCCGCTCCCCAAGCATAGGCTCAGTGATGACTGATATGCCACCCCTGCAGGTGATCATCTCATCCCCCAACTTGTGGATGTCAACTAGCGCACCAACCCAATGCCACTCCTGAGAAGTCTCTCCCCTAGTGTGTTGAGTGTCATCCAAATATCTTGGGTGAACCTCGCGTACCTCGCTTTTCATGCCCAGAGTGCCAAAGGACAACAACAAAATCGACTATGCCCGTGAGTGACGTAGAAGAGGGTCAGGCATGTGAGTCCCCAAGGATACCGTCAAGAGTCACTCATCTGTCTCCCCGTCGATCTTGGGTGAGCTACCCCGAAAGGTATGCCCAGTGTCTCCGTCCATAAGTCTTCTTGGAGGCAATACTCTAAGACCCCGCTGCACAGCACCATACACCCCCGCATACCACCGATCATCCATGTACTCCTCGACATGCCACTACACACTACGGCTTACCCCTGTACCCCGCTGGATAACCCTTGCTACCGTTTTACTACCCTGTACCGTCCTGTGCCTTGTCTGTGTCAAGGCACCAATCACTCCTCGCGTGTACTCAATGTGATGTAAGACACTCCTACTCCACAATGTAGTCCAACACACTACGATACACCACCATGCACCTCCATGTCCACCGGTAGTCCACCGCTCAATGCTAGATGCTCCCACACATCCTTGGATGTGATGGCCTAGAGTTGTGTCTCTACATGTCAGACCACCCCCAATCAGTATCATCACCTCCACCGTGGCATCACTACACCCGTCGATGAATGGATCATCACTCCAAACCCTCCTTGAGGGGTCCGAGAAGTGAATCTCCCTATGTGTCAGTAGTGATGCCACCACTGCTCTGCTCCTCTACGTCCTTTGTGCCCCACACAAAGGTGAAGAATTCTTGGCTCCATACAAGGCACCATCTGGTGGCCTGCCAATGCCACCTCCTCCGACAAGCTCCTGCTAAGGTATGTTGATCACCCCATGACCCCGCATACAAATGTCGTACCAAGACAACCGAAGGAGTCAGCCCATAAACTGGCCACTAGAGCTGACCAAAAATCCCCTAGCGAATTTGCACGCTCAACTGCTAGGCCAACTATACCCTCCAAGACATAGTCAACCGGCCTGCCTGGGAAACAATAGGTAGTCCCACCCAGATCCCAATGCCAGTATGGGGTTCCTGTATTCCCAGCGCCTGGAAACTCCTGCTAAACTACACTCGGGTCCACCACCATCTCCATAACCCACTCCATCGAGTACCAACTCAAAATCTCTCACTATTTAACTTCAACATGCGGGTGCTGCACCTTGTGCAACTCCGATCGTCTCATCCCGCTATCCAGGTCAACACATGAGATCTAACTAGGTGGCTCCGTCTCTCTTCCTCCAATGGGAAGAGGTGACCCAACAATGCTGCTAGCCCCCTCTATGTATGCCTGAAGGGGGCTGCTCTGACACTTCAATGTGCCCTCTAGTTGTACCATTAGGGAATCCAACCGTTCCCCAATGTGAGCCAACTTGGCCGCTGACTCAGTACAAACCACTCTCATGCCCTCCAGTTCCTCGTTCAGCAACAAAATAGCCTCTCGTACGGATGTGGCCTTCCCTTTCAAAGCTAGAAGGTCGGACTGAAGTTGATGACACTGTTGTGTGCGACCATCGTCCAATAACTCTATATCTCCTAGTGCCTCCTCAAAGGCAGATACATCCCCTGGCACCTCACCCATCCGCCGCATGCTGCTACCACCCGAAGCCTCGTACACTACCCCGGTCATCACCTCAATGGATGGTACTACTAGGGTAGGCTCTACTCTCTCTACTGGGATGTCAACTGACATGGTCAAGGAAGTCTCCAACACGGGTGACCCCTGCGTCATACTGGGTGTATCCACATGCTCCCCATGATCCTGTGTGCCCTCATCCTCTGAGTGCAAGGTAGCCATTCTGATGGCTCCCCCCTCTATTACTCAGTTAAGCTGGAAAAAGGTATCCAACTTTTCCACCCGATCCCGAGTCGTGCACTCGGTGGATCCATCATACTTGGAAAAGGCATCCTCCCAATGGTACGCTACAACTCTAAGTTTTGCGTGCTAGACCCCCCACTGTTCCTGCCTTTTTCATCCTGCCTGAGCTGGCAGTAATCTCTGAAGGACAAGGCTGCTTTGAAGTTTTCCCCCATGGACTGCCTTTCTCGAAATAATCTCCCATGGGTATATGATCATGCTACCTACCTTGCTCACTCGGTACTCCCTGAAGTCTCCCCAAATAGGAACTCATGATGGCTGCTCTTATCCCTTCTGTTGCTTGAGTCCTTCCAAAATTCCCTTCTACCCTTTCGCTAAATCATTTAGGGCCTTTAAGATGCTACCAAATGTTGCTTCCCCTTTACTCGTTGACTCCCCCATATTTGCCACCTCTACTGCCTTTGGTGGGTAATGGTCTGCCTACCCTCCTCGTTCATAGAAAAAGATCCCCACGGCTGAGCCAAGAACAAAGCTTTGATACCACTGTAATATCCCAAATGGGGATTAACAGTAATAAAAGTGCAAATAAACAAGTAACTACAACAAAAATGCAAACACCATTAAAACACACAAATCGGAACCAAAATCACTGTTGAATCGTTTCATTAATATATTGGGAAAGAGTACAATTGAGGTGTTGGAAAGTTTGCACCCAGGCCTACTCAAGGCAAGCTTAAAGAACAACTCAAACCCAAGCAAAAACTCTAGCTAAAAGTGCCTCTACATGGCTTAGTCTCTGCGCTGCCTAGCCCAAAAATGTTGCTACTAGCTAACTTCGGGCTGCTGGTTGGGTTGCTTCCTCTGCTCAGAAAATTCCGGGCTTTTAACCCCGGATTCTACTCACCAAACCCACAAAAACTTGCGAAGGAATTGGCCAGATGTTGACCCCGGAATTTTGGCCCAATTTCCTCTAGCTCCTCTAGCTGCTGGCTACGTTAGGATCTCTATTTGAAGCCTCAAAACTGCCCAGAAAATTTTGCCGAATTAATCTTGGCTTCTCCTTAATAGACCCAGAAAAACCCAGAAAGGGTTTGCCCAAACCATGACTTCGGAATTTGGCCTTTTTGGGCTTGGCTCACTGCGTTGCTGAGTAAATCGAACCTCTGGATGAATCTGCTAGAAAATGCCTCCGAAAAGCTACCAAAATCCCTGGTAGGAGGTGGCTAACCTCCCCTCCAAATATCCTGTTGAAACTCCATTGCTCTCCACACTCCCGACACCCACACTGAATTAAATTGTGCAATCACTACGCAATCTTCTCTACCTCTGCTCAATCCTGAAGGGGCTATGCTCTTCCTGTTACTTGCTGAGATTTTGTGTATTTGAGGTAGGATCAGTTGTGCTCTAGCTCCCAAATTTTGAGGAAGGACTAGGGTACACTTGATCTAGAAGACCAAGAAATGGTTTTGGGAAATTTCATCTGGTTTAGGAGATATTAAATTAATTAATTATTTTAATATATTTCCTAAGTTAAAACTTAGGGAACTTAAATAATTAAAGTGAATTTAATTAAACATGTGATGAAATTGTCTTAAGTCACACAGATCAGTCACACGGATCAAACTTTCTTTTAATCTTAGCCATTGATTCAAGATCTAATCATGGTCGTTGGTTTCCCAACGAGAAAAATATAAAGGAAAGGCTTGGGGTCATTTGTAAAGACACACAGAGGCAGATCACTAAAGCTAAGCTGAGATTCTAGGGCGGGTTTGCTAAGAATTCTCAGAAGTGTTTCAGCTGTAGAGAGGGGAATTTAGGCCAAGGGGATGATCTGACCCTGGGGTCTAGAATCAGCAAGAGGCAGAGATCAGTTCAGAGAGGCAGCGCAGAGAAGCAGGAGAGCAGTAGCAGGAAGGGCAGCAACTGTGCTACGCAGGTTCTGCGCAGTCCCTCAAGGACAACGTGATTTTCTGGAGGAAACCCTCAGGGGTTACACAAAGACCCTAAGGGGCAGTGTAAGGACTACGTTACCCAATCTGGGGTAACACAGCCCTTTCCAGAGCAACGCTGAGGGTCAGAGGGGCTTCATAGGCTGACGCAGAGGTTTCAGGGGCAGCGTTGGGGTTTCTAGGCCCTAATTTTCGCTAAGTTCTGTAAATCCCGTTTAAGGGTGTGGATCAGTCATTATTTTGGCCCTAGATCAGCCAGTGAGCTGTAGATCTATTATTTCTCTATCAGGTTTTCCAGATCTGGAACCCAGGCTTGTTGTATCAGAAAATTCTTAATAATAAAACCCTCCAGCAGCCAGAAGATCGGTTTTCCCGCATTGGGTTTTTCCGAGGACTATTTGTCCAGAAATAAATGTGTCACTTTGTCTATGTGTGCATGAACTTGTTCTAGAACTGGATTGGTGGAGATCTGTTATGTGTTTTTCTTCGATTTTAACTTGAATTCATTCAGTTAATAACTTATCTAAGTAGGAGGAGCATAATCAAATTAACAGTAAAAATTTCTGCATAAAGTGTAAAGATTCAGAAATTTCCACATGGTATCAAAGCAATTGCAGATCTAGGAGGGTCACCAGCAAGAGACTGAAGGTTCTAGCCGTAGGAAGCAGCTGGAAAAGCAATAGAAACGCAGATCTGAAGGGACAGCGCAGTTTTCAGAGGCAGATTCACGCAAAGAGAAGGGTGACACAGTCTAACGCTGTCTCCTAGCAAGCCCACGCAATTACTGCGCAGAGGCAGCTCAGAAACAACGTTGGATTAGTCTGAAGCATGCCAGTGTGATGGAGATCTAAATCTATCAGATCCAGAAAAGAATGAAAAAAAGCTGCAGAAATTCAGAAGGTGCTAGTGGGGTTAAATTTCTGAAGTGTTCAGATTTTTAGCCTAAGCACAAGTGACAAAGAGCAGGAGGAGATCAGCTTCTCAGAGAGTTTCTAGCCAAAGAAACTTGCAGATTGATCAGAGGATCAAAGAGAGCTGAATCATAATTTATTTTGCAGATTTCCAAGGAGGGAAATCAGTAGGGAGCAGAAGGTGCCTGTTTCGCCAAGGGCCTTAAATCCATTTCTCTAGGAAAGAGAAAAGGAAGTTCCGAAACACTCTGAGAAGATGGCTCCTCATGGACTGCGTGATCAGGACAGGTTGGATGGCCTTTCCAACTTTTCAGTGTGGAAGGCAAGGATCCTAGTAGTCCTTGAGGCATACAATCTTAGAGACCATGCAGAGCAAACTCTGGCCACACCGACCGATCCGAATCTCCTTCGGAAGCATAAGGAAGCTGCTGGGCATACCAAGCAGCTGATTATGGATGGAAGTAAGGACCATATTGTACCACACTTCGCTGAGAAGAAGAAAACTAATGAGATGTGGAAGGTCTTCATCTCCCTATATGAGGGAAAATCTATCCAAAGGAAGATGTTGTTGGAGACACAGATGAGGTCATTCATGATAACCAAGGGAGAAGACATGGAGCATTTCCTTTTCAGACTGCAGTCGATCAGAGATCAGTTGACTGCAACTAGTGCTAAGGTGGAAGACGATGTGATGGTCAAGACTGTCCTCAATGTATTCACAGATGAGTGGGAGACCTTTGTCCAAAGTATCTTGGGCAGAGCGGACCTCCCAAATTGGGACAACTTGTGGTCAATTCTGCGTCAAGAAGAACTTCGCAGATTCACCAAGAATCAGTATAGCTCTGGATCAAGAAAAGTGAAAAAGGAAGATGAAGAAGATGCAGCCTTGGCATCAAAGAGGCAACAAGGAAAGAAGAAGAAAGATCTGTTAAAGATCAAGTGCTTCCAGTGTGGTGAAATGGGACATTTTGCCAACAATTGTCCTCAGAAGAAAAAGAACAAGGAAGCCTCTTCTTCCAAGGCTGTTGTGGCAGATGATGGGTCAGAAGATGATGCAGCCATGAGCGCTCATGAACCATGAAAGTGGGGCGACATGGATATGTAGAGGAGCTACATAGCATAGGGCGGGATCCTTGAGCAGCTCATCTCTTGGATCACATGCGAGCTACAGAAGCCTTAAGACAGTAGCGGGACAAGTAGAGCAGTGGGTGCATAGATCACAGATGAAGCAAAGGCAGATCTGAAAACGAGGAGGAGCAGCGCAAAGCAGAGCAGCAACAGCGTGGAAGCAGCAACAGCGCAGAGGTTGATGTGACTTCAGCATCGCAGAGCAGAGTTGCTTACGCAGTGCAGCAGCATAGAAGGCTTCAGAGGGACAGCGCAGTGCAGCAGCAGCGTGAGAGATTTCAGCACAAGAGGCTGATGTGACTTCAGTAGTGCAGAGGGAGTTTGCTTACGCAGTGCAATTGTAGCTATGCATCATCCTTCAGATGCCAGCACAAATCTATAGCATATGGAGCTTCAAGTGATGAGGATGCAGCCCATCTGACTTGTCTGTCAAAGATTGGGTAGGAGATTCAGTTGTTTCTCTCAACAACTTAAGTTGCAGTGCAACAGATCAGCAGTGGCAGTGCCATGAGCAGCACAAATGCAGCATATTGAGAGGGAGCTGCAGTACAGAGGTTGCAGTGGCAGTGGCAGATTCATGGGCAGCAGTACAGAATAGCAGCAACAGTGCAAAGTTGAGTGGTAGCAGGCCAAGCATCAACGGCACAAAACCAATGCCCAAAATCTTGTAATGCATAGTGTGATGTATTGCTAGATCACACTCTTGATGCTAAGAGGGAGTGTTGAGATTTTGTGTATTTGGGGTAGCATCAGTTGTGCTCTAACTCCCAAATTTTGAGGAAGGACTAGAGTACACTTGATCTACAAGACCCAGAAATGGATTTGGGAAATTTCATTTGGTTTAGAAGATATTAAATTAATTAATTATTTTAATGTATTTCCTAAGTTAAAACTTAGGGAACTTAAATAATTAAAGTGAATTTAATTAAACATGTGATGAAATTGTCTTAAGTCACACGGATCAAGCTTTCTTTTAATCTTAGCCATTGATTCAAGATCTGATCATGACCAGTGGTTTCCCAACAAGAAGAATATAAAGGAAAGGCTTGGGGTCATTTGTAAAGACACACAGAGGCAGAGCATTGAAGCTAAGTTGAGATTCTAGGGCGGGTTTGCTAAGAATTCTCAGTAGTGTTTCAGCAGCAAAGAGGGGAATTTAGGCCAAGGGGATGATTTGATCCCGGGGTCTAGAATCAGCAAGAGGCAAAGACCAGCTCAGAGAGGCAGCACAAAGAAGCAGGATAATAGCAGCAGGAAGGGCAACAACTATGCTACACAAGTGTTGCACAGTCCCTCAAGGACAGCGTGATTTTCTGCAAGAAACCCTTAGGGGTTACGCAGAGACCCTAAGGGGCAGCGTAGGGACTGCGTCACCCAGTCTGGGGTAAGGCAGCGCTTTCCAGAGCAGCGCTGAGGGTCAGAGGGGCTTCAGAGGCTGACACAGAGACTTCAGGGGCAGCGTTGGGGTTTCTAGGCCCTAATTTTAGCTGAGTTCTGTAAATCCCATTTGAGGGTGTGGATCAGTCATTATTTTGGCCCTAGATCAGCCAGTGAGCTGTAGATCTATTATTTCTCTGTCGGGTTTTCCAGATCTGGAACCCAAGCTTGTTGTATTCAGAAAATTCTTAATAATAAAACCCTCCAGCAGCCAGAAGACCGGCTTCCCTGCATCAGGTTTTTCCGGGGACTATTTGTCCAAAATAACTGTGTCACTTTGTCTATGTGTGCATGAACTTGTTCTATATCTGGATTGGTGGAGATCTGTTATGTGTTTTGCTTCGATTTTAACTTGAATTCATTCAGTTAATAACTTATCTAAGTAGGAGGAGCATAACCAGATTAACAGTAAAAAAATTTGCATAAAGTGTAAAGATTAAGAAATTTCCACATTGCTGTTGTCGTGTAATTCCCTCACCAAAATGCAGAACTCCTCTCCCGAGCGAGCACTCGAAGTCCCCCAAGGTAGAGGTTGAGATCTCAGCTTGAAGATCTCGTGTGCTAAACAACACTGCAGACTTGGCTCTTCGGCTCAAGCGTGCTTCAGTCAAAATGACCAAGAGAAATAAGATGAATGAATGAATGCCAAATGAGCCTTCCCTTCTTCCTTTTATCCATTGAGGCCCAACATATGCCTTGGGTCCCACCATGGCCTGCGCTGCCTCTCCTTGGCCAATCACGTGTTGCCTTCCTCTAGCCAATCCCACGCCATCCTTTTCGTGCCTCTTCTATGCTGCCACCTAAGGCCAATTTGACCCCACCACTAGAGCTGCAATTTTCCCTTAGGGACTGTAGGAAAAGACTTTATTTGGCTTAATTATTAGTTGTGGGTCCCCTACCCACTTTAATTCCGCCTGACATTAGGAAATGCCAAAATAAATCAAAATTAATATTCCAATTAGCTTACTACTAATTTGGAATATTACAGGGACATACCTCTTCATTAACGGATTATTAGTTATTTAATCATTTTTTTATTTTTATTTTTACATTATTTATATATTATTCATAACATTGTCTTCTTGAAAGCTTACTGATGAAAGGGCTTGATCTATTTTCTCATTTCGAGTATCTTCTTGCCTCTAAACTTTCATCCTCATTGATACTAGACGATATGATGCTTTGAGTGATAAACAAAATTGTCGAACTGAGAATGGATTTGACCATCCTAGATTAATCTTCTGTGGAATCTTCTGATGACTGGAAATTCGTAGTGAATTGTTATCATAGAATTGGATTTTGAAAACTTCAGTATTCCTTGGAACATAAATCTGTTGCTTCCGTTATGAATGGTTCAAATATGTGGACAAACTTAGTTTTCCACTCCTATGATTTGGATGTCGATAAGGAGCTCTCACAGTTTGATCTTGCTCTAATCTGTTTGTGGTGATTTCCCGATATACTTTAGGTACTAATGTTGTTGAGTTGGTTACTAAATCATCACTTGGAATTTCCATTGTTTAAACTGCAACACCTGAATATGTTTTAACTTATATTGGTTTCTCATCTTCTTGAGTTGTGATGTTTACTGGATCGAAGTTCTTATCTTTCTCTTCAACTTGGACTGAAGACTTCGACACTTCTTTCATGATAAATTTTTCTAGTTTGTTGTTCAAAGATTTCTTGCCATTTTCAAGTTTCTTAATTTGAGTGAGTATATTCTGATTATGATTTTTAAGACGTAAGAGTTCCTCATTTTCTGAGTCAACTTTATTTTGGCATTCAAGTTTCTTGTCTCTTATGATTTGTTCTAATAATTTTTGTTAAGGTCCTTTAAGCGTAAATTTTCCTCTTCTTTCTCTGATAGAATTTCGTTGAATTTCTTATCAAAACTTTCTTTTTCTTGTTCTAACTTGTGCTTCTTAGTTTTACACTTTTTCACTTGTGTAAGTAGTTTCTCGATATGATCTTTTAAACGAGATTTTTCTTCATTTTTATTGGATATGGTCTTTGTTAGCACTCCACCAGATCTCTGAAGGCCGAGAAGGAGACCAGCAAAGGTAACCACAGACCACTTTGACCTAGTAGCTAGCCCTACTAGGCTGGAGAGGGCTCTCTCTGTTAGATCTCAGCCAAATTGACTGGATAATGAAGATTTTAGCTAGGTATAACAGGCTTTAGGGTTTGATTGATTTAAATTTGGTGCTGCAAGTTGACTTAGGTCTAGGGAAGACTACATCATGGCACTGAAAATCAGACTTGCAGAGATGTGATGGGGCATGCTAGGCACACACTTTAGCACTTCAAGGTATCTTGTGAGTGAGATAGACTTATAGGGTTTCAAAATGAGCATGGAAATCATGAATTCATTTATATCAGAGGAAAGTGAAACATAACTGTGATAATTTCTCCAAAACAGAGCATCAAAATAATGAATTTTGTTTATCTAACTTAGAAATCAATCACATTAAGAGATGGAAATGAAAGATGGAAGGCACAATACTTTCAAATTATGAAAACATAAGAGGTAACACTGCTAAAACACATACCAGATGAATCCCACCACAATAGTTGCAACTTTGTCTATTAGTTCCTGCCAAAAATGACTGAATACACTAGTGTTCAAAGATCAATTCTACAGCATCCAACCCTTGCAATGAAAAAGGAAATGAAAGATATAGACCAAAATAAACTTTTCTCACTCTCAGGGGTTGAATCCATGACTTGTGGAGCTGTTCCCCAAAGTCCTCAACTGGAATCCTAATGACTAGGGAGGTCAACAAACTCATCCCTTTTTTGGTGAAACTGATTCATTTGATCCAAAATTACAAATTTACTTGATGTATCTACCTCTAGTAACTATAATAGACATAATTACACTTGATTTACACATTTACATCAGTAAAATGTCATGAAATTTATCAACTAGCTGAGAAAAAGTCAAAATTATGAAGATAACAAGCAACTGGAAAAAGTACAGTGTGAGTGCAAAAAGTGCAGCGTGCCCTTGAGAAAAGCGCAGGGTGCCCTTCAAGCTGACTTTTGACTACCTTGCTGAAGTCCAAATTGAGCTCAAGATAGCTCATTGGAAAGTTGTTTTTGTATAGTTGTCCAAAATGTCATTAAGCACTGAAAATGATGAAGTTAGGCCCCTCAAAAATGAATTCTCCCAAGACTAGTCAAAAAGCACAGCGTGTGGCAGAAAACACTAGCAGAAAGGTGTTTCTTATGATGTTTTTTAGCTTTTCCACTTGTCAAAAGTTGATATTTTTAATTGCCAGGAGTCAAAATGTGATGTAGAAGTCATAAGCTATCCAACCCAACTGAGTTTGCATCATTTGGTGGCCTCCATAAAAAGCGCAGTGTGGCCCACGTTGCGCTTTTTGCAGTCTGACTATGGAAAAAATTGCCAAATTTCTGGGTTTTCTGGAAAAATAGGCCTCAAAGATGGAGCGATATCTCACTAACCATGAACCTTTTTGCAAAACTGAGAGAGGTTTTTGTTCTTTGGCATGTTAGGAACAAAAACCTCCAGTTTCCCATGATGCTTCCATCATTGTCCACAATCTTCTCTACAAAAAGGTGACTTAAACATGACCTTGCACAGTCAGAAAAATAGGTTGTGAAGATGTGAATGGATCTCTCATTCTGTAATACCTGTGTAAAATCTGAAGTAGGTTATTGTACTTTGATATCTTAGGAACAAAAACCTCTTCCAGTTTCCCAAAATTCATCTTTGCTTGGCCACAATATGTTCTGAAAAAAGATGACTAAACAAAACAATTTTGGAAAATGTGTCTTCAAAGATTTTTTCAAATTTCCCAAATTTCCTCAAAATTGCTCCAAACTTGCTTCATGGAGACCTGAGATGGTATGCTATGCTATTGAGGAAGCATCAGTAATCAAATCCAACTTACCCTTCTCCTTTTGACTAATTAGGGTTTCCTTTGTACTGTGATTTCAGGTAGGGTTTGTACTGCTCTAGGTCTAGGTTCATGCCTTTGAACCAATACTCACCATGGTTTGGTATCCCTGTAGCATGAGATATGATATCTACTGAGAATATGAAATCAACCCCTGCAATGATGGCCTTTTCTCCTTTCAAATTGGTGGCAAACATACCTGTGAGTTGCTCATGAAAACTTACCTCCTCCACTCTTTGACAAAACCCTAAACAATTGACATCTTCAAAGTGCTTTCTGATGAATGGTGAGGAGGTGATTTCATTACAATTGGAGGGCTCAAACCTCAATATCTTTCCCCCTTTGTTGTATTTTTTTTTTCTCTAATGGTGATGAATCAACTTCCATGAAGAAACCCTAGATGATAGGAGGGAAAAACAGGGAAGGGAGTAAAGGGATAAAATGAGAGAGTTAGGGAAGGGGGATGTGTAGGGATGTTAGGACCTTAAGGAAGTGGAGGGAGATTAAAAGGATGAGGGAATAGGGCTAGGGAATTTTTACACAAGCCTATACTCTTCGCTGCCCAAAAACGCAGCGAGTAGGGATGGGGTTTGGCGATAGGTCTTAGGGAATGAAAGTGAGAGGGGCTTAGGGTTTGAGGGATGTATTTGGGTGTGTAGGAGGTTAGGGTATGGCAGGAGAGGGATTCTAGGGTTTGCAAATTAGAAAAACATAGTCCTCAAGAAAAGTGTAGCATAGGAAGAAATTGGCAAGTTTTCCACCATAGGAATGAAAATACTGAGTGAAAAGGGTGTGAAGTGGCTCAACTTACTTGTTTTATCTTTAAGCAAACTTGTGCTTGAGTTTGGAGACCCTTTGCTACCCTTTTGAAGCTTTTCTAGACTAAGTGTAGCTTCCCTGCAAAAAGCGCAGTGCCAGAAGGAAAAACGCAGTGCCAGAAGGAAAAGCACAGCGGGTGAAGGAAAAGCGCAACGTGAGATTGCAAACCACTTTTGGAGGCCTTCTTGAACTCCAAATTGAGCTCATGATAGCTCATTGTCTCTCTGTCTGATAAACATTGGACCCCTCAACCATTGAAAATGATCAAGTATAGCCCCTCAAAAATCAATTCTCACAAGACTGGTAAAAAAAACGCAACATGCTTGAGGAAAAGCGCAGCGTGAGATTACAGACCACTTTTGGAGGCCTTCTTGAACTCCAAATTGAGCTCATGATAGCTCATTGGAAAACTTTTTCTGTCTAGTTATCATTTCAATCATCAAACAGGTCATTTGGACAATCTATGACAGATAAAATGAATTTTCCCAAGATTACTCCAAAAGTATAGCAACTCTCCTATATGAATCCTCTCATTCACAGTGAGCTTGTCATCTTTCTCCTTTTGAGTGATGATGGGCCCCACATGTATTTTTCATGCGTAACTTTCATTCTTTTGAACTTTTGGTGGCTTTGGAACATTGAATTTCTTCCTAGAACCTTGAACATTTGCTGGTGGAACTTGAGCATTTGTGGCTACTTGGAACTCTGAAGTACTTATTACAAATTAAGAACATAAAATTACATTTTTTCTTTGAAATCAAATTTATTGATGAAATTATTTTATTGTCACTCCTCCACTTGCTGGACTTTATGCATGGAATGATGATTTGATGACCTTGGAACCCTGAAGACCTAATGGAGACATTGAACTGAATGAAATCATGGTGATGATGACTGAATGATGATGACAATCTCTGAATGATGATACACTCAACTAAGAGGTGAAATGAACCAGCAATAAGTAAAACTTTGGAAGGAGTTAAAACAGACTTAGATCTACATCCAGTGACCAAATTTTTGTATGATGACCTAATGAAATGACAAAATTTTGACTATGGGACCCTAAAAAGACATGATAAGAGTCCATTTGATCACTGGTGACAGGCTGTACAGACTGACACTAACAGTCTCCTCAAGCTCTTTTCGCTTTTCCGATATTGATTTTTGATTCATTTGAAGTATCAATTTCATAATATCCTTAAAGTCTTCTGATAGTGACATTATCGATTTTGACTTCATTGTCATGTCTCGAAATGTGGTCATCTTTCTCTCATAAGAAAACACCAATTTTTTTTCTCTATGTTTAACATGAATGCACCCAATTCTCTAAACCAAGGTTAACCAAGAATTATGTCAATCTCTTTATTAAACATAGTTAAAACACATAATTGAGATATGTACTGATAATAATCTACTGTCACTTGTAAATCACTAATTTCATAATCTTTTTTGCCACAAATATCTTTTCTAACACCAATGTTTATCTCTTGAATTAATAGTTGATTTGCCAAATTAATATAGATGTAATTTTCCTCGTTGCTTGTGCTAATAGTGATATTAATTTATTTTCTTTGGATACTTCCTTTTAATGTAATTAATCTGTGATCCATAACTGAAAGACCTTTATAGGAAAATCTTCCTTTTTCTTTTGTTATGGACTCCATATTACTTCAATAGAAAAATACCCTAATATTTCACTTTTTCTTGGCTTCCATTAACTTTTTATAAACCTTTTTTTAAAGTCCTTATTGAAACTCTGAATACCTTTTTATGATATTCCCTCTTTTTTTTTAAATGAAACTTTGGCGAATTTGTAATTAAATAGAATAGTAAAAGTATCGCTCTATATCCTTATAATATACCACCCCTTTTTTTCCTTTTTAATTATATATATTTATATATTAACTTGAGACTTTTCAATATACCCTTGAATTATTAATTTATTTATTTTTATTTATTTTTAACTCTTTAGATTTGATGAATGACGTGACTCTTTGTATAGTCACGTGGGCAATTAAAGTCACTCGTTGGTATGGATTTGGAAGGAAATGTCTCCACATAATTGTGAATTATGTATGGACGTGAGCGAAGGTATATGGATGTGTATTCTCCTCCACAGTGGTTATTATTTTAATGTATGAAATATATGGACAGAAAAAAAATACAGTGGTGACTATTACAGTAAATGGCTATATGCTATGGACGTTAATTGATGGATCAATGGCTCGACCAGCGAACTAAAGGGTCTAGGGAGGAGGCAGTTGCGACTAGAGCAATTGTTGATCGAGTAGGTGGTAGTGCGGTCAAGAAGCATTGATGGATGGCAGAAAAAGTCTACACCAGAAGAAGTCTTGAGATTATCGCTCAAATCATCATCAAGAAAAAGAAGGCCAAGACCCTACTCTAGTTGAAGAGATCTACAAATCAAAGTAACTTGAAGTCTATCCATCCAAGAGAAGCACTTCAAGAATAAATATCACATCATCATCTTGAAGAAATTCAAAACACTAGTTCAATCAAAGAAGCATTCCTAGGATCCGCACTCAAACATCACCTCAAAGATTTCGAGTTGAAGTACCATGAAGACTATCAATCCAAAGGAAGCTAGATCAAAAGCATTGTCATCTCCAAAGATATCAAGGAAATCTTCCTCTCGTTGAAGCAAGGATTTCATTTCAAGAGGAAATCCTCATCCAAGAAGCATTAAGACAACATCATCAATCATCATCAACAAAGGGATCAAGCTGAAGAGTTCATCTTCACTTGACAAGTAAGTATCTTTATTCCTATAAGTTTTAATAAAATGACTTCATTTTGCAAGGAGATCAACGAGTTGGTTGGATCATCGAACTTCCTTGCATGGAAAAGGAGGATAGACTTAGTCCTCAAGGAAAATGAAGTTATTGATCATGTCAATGGCAAAGTCTCCAAACCATCCGAAGGGAAAGCATTATCTAAATATATGAAAAAATATCTAAGGGCTCAAAGGATCCTTATAGCATCCATCAAGGATTCCCTAATCCCATATGTAGAAAAGTTGGAGACAGCAAAAGGGATATATGATAAGCTAGCAGAATTATTCTTTGAAAGCACGATAGGAAAAATCATATCACTAAGATCTGATCTATGCAAATTAAAAGCATCAAAGGATGAAGGATATCTATATGTCTCACAAAAGTATCTCAGATAAGGGATCAACTTCAAGATCTAGGAGAGATGATATCCGATAAAGAAATGATTACCATTGTTCTAAAACTATCACTAATGAACAAGGAAACCTTGTATCAAAGGCCTATGAAGAGGAGAAATCTATCCCATTCAATAATTTGTGGTCACTATGCAAGAGTGAAGAAAACAAGTTGAAAGCAAAAAGTGATACAGGATCTAATGAGCAGGGTCAAACATTTGTTTCCATGTCAAGAAGTAAGGAAATATTTGGCAAGTTTGGTCCTCAAAAAAAGAATAAGAGCAATATGTCTCAGATCCAATGCTATCGATGTCAAGGATAGGGCACTATAAGAGAGACTATCCTAAGCTCAAGAAGGACAGCAACAAACGAAGAAGGGAAGAAGCCCATATCACTAAAGAAGAGGAAGAAGTTGAAAAGAAGAAATGCAAAAAGGAGAAAGTAAAAGATCTCTACTATTTTTGAGATGAGTTTTCCTCACCAAGTTCTTCTCAAGTTTATGCATAACTATCATGTTAGGGATCATTAAATAGCATGATAGGATGCATCATACAATCATAGTAGCATACGATTAAAGGCAAGAGGTCGTGACATCATCATAAGGAAGCATGAATGATAGCCGAAATAGGTTTATGGCAGTCACCTATGAAAGGATATAGCTCTTGGTAACCTCATTAGAAGCATGAGTGGCGTTATCATATTTGTTAAGTTTGATTTTTTTTAAATGCTGACAATTTTAGTATCAGCGAAAATTTTGTCATATATAGGGAAAAACGCTAATGATGGGCTATCAACGCTATTTGTAATTTTGAAAGGTTTAAAAATACATTGACAAGGGGAGTGTCAGCGTTATCGGGTGTTTGAAATTTGTAAACAAAGGAGATTTCACGGGCAACTAGGGTATCAGCGCCAAAATGTAGAAATTCAAATCTTTGTTTTATATTGCGCATACATCCTCCACGCTATGTCACATGGTTCGAGTTCGCCAACGATTAAGTTCGATTCGAATTCGAATTTTCCAATGAGGTTCGTAATGAGGTTCGACATTAGGTTCGACTATACATATTTTTCAATATATATATATATATATATATATGGCATAAAATAAAATAAAATCAAAATCAATTAATAAATTATAAAACTATGAGTACGAATTTTGATTAGTAAAAACTATGAATAACGAAGTTTTATTAGTAAAATGGACTTTGTTAAATATAGAAATGATAATTTATTTTTAAAAAGTCATAAAATTTATTAAAATCGAACTTCATAGAAAAAAAAATCATAAAATTCGCCTTTAGGTTCAATTAGGTTCAATTAGGTTCGGCTTAGGTTCGGTATCAGGTTCGGCGAACCTGAACGAATTCGAAATTTTTTTTTAGGTTCGCTGAATTTCGAACCTCAAGGCTTCAGGTTCGGCGAACCCTGTGACATAGCCTCCACATTAGCAAAAAGGGTAATCATTTCTCAAACACGCTTGGTTAATTCCAAAGGGTAAAAAAAAGATTATTTCCGCTGCCGAGAGGTATGTGAGCTTAAAGTTCATGATTGAAGGGTTCAATTTGTTTTCAATTAGGTTATCATAATACATGACCTGACACGTTTTTAAATGAATTACCACATATAGTTAAAATCACACATATCTTTAATGATCATTATGGCTTGTGCTAAAAATTGCTTGGTTTGCTGAATACTCGTGAGTCGTTGGAGATCAAGGATCGAATCCCGATCCCATGTTTCTGTGTTCGTTAGGCTACGAAAGAGAAATGGAAAAAAATGGGAAGTTGAACAGGAGTGAGCCGAAAAACCCCGATCTTCTTAAGGTATACCCGGAGATCCAGCAATGGTTTCAGCAGGCCGGGTGGGAAGAATTCTTCAAGCAGTGCACCGATTTTCACGATGAAGTGGCTCGAGTGTTTGCCCAGGGCTTTGATGGACAACAAGTAGAGGTTGGAGGAGTTTCATTTCAGGTGACAGAGGAATTAATCTCTGAGGTTACCAGTCTGCCCACAGATAGAGAGCAAGCTTTCAGGAGTCACATATTGTCTGGAGTTGATGTGCCTTTCTTTCTAAAACATGAATTCAAAGAGAAGAACTAGAGAGCATGGGTGCAGAGGTCTGTTGAAAACTGTAACTCGGATCGGTCTTCATATTGACTAAGTAATTATGTATTTATGTAAAGAAGACAAAGATAATAAAATATATTTTTGTTGTACTTGCTGCATGGGTTTCATGAGCAAGATCTTTATTATAGGTCAATAGACTTCTTCTTGATTTCTATTAGGGTTGTCTTCTGGTTACAAGTATAATTAAGTGTCATGTATACGAAGAGTCTAGTCATCAATATATGCTCCAAGACCTTGTCAAAAATCCTTGAAGGAATGGCTAAAGCCAGCCTTCATCCTCACCTCATTAACACTGGAAATTATGCTCTCCAAGTCGACCTTCAAACAGCAAGTAAAGTTGGGCTACAAACAATGACATAGGTCAGCTTATTAACTGGCAGGAACAACTACATTATATATATACCCCTGCATATGCTGCGCAAAAGACACAAAAAAAAGTGTGGATTTTTCTCTGAAGTTTTACAGCGGTTAAGGTGCGGATTTTAGGAAGGTTAAAGTGTGGATTTCAGGAAGGTTAAAGTGCAGATATATCTGTGATAAAGTGCGGTCTTCAGACAGATTCAAGTGCGGATTGCTCTGAGATCAAGCTGCGGATTTCAGGAAGGATACAAGTGTGGATATATTTGAGTTTCCACAGCGTGACCAAGTCTGAAATAAGTGTAAGTTAAGGCAATGGACAAGCATAAGGTGTGGACCTGTTTCTTGAACTGTTTTAAAGCAGTGAATACCAATCTGTGTGAAGAAGCTAAAGGACTAAAGTCTGATATAAAGAAGGTAAATCTATGATTTAATTTACCTTCCCATCTTCAGTACACAAAAGGAAAGCAATATATCCCAAGTGAAACAAGAAGAAGTATAATCGAAGACTAAATCAAGTAAGATATAATTAGAGGTCGAGTTCTCTATTGGTGGTATAGGTCAGTGCAAGTTGGTGTAGAAGAGAAGGATCAACGTTGTGAGCATACAAAGAAGCATTGACAAGGTCTTGGAAGCATTCCTAGGTCAAGGGTCCGAGTCTTGGTCATGGTAATTGTCATTTGAAGGTCTATAAGAAGAATTCCTTATGGGTTTTCCTCTCCAAGAGGGAGAGGTTTTTCCCTGGCTCTAGGAGCCTAATTTTTGTGTCTCGTGTATTTTGATAATTGACTTGATGAAAGACTAAATAAGCTAAAGAAGAGAAGACATAAGTAACTCAAGTAAGCACACAAGTAATTATCAAGAAGACAATATGAATTAATCACCAGCCCTCTAAATTCTCAACAAGGTCGTGGTTAAAAGACGAATGGAGCTGGTTGTTGCGGATTACTCAATCATATTCACTTGTGAGGGGTGCTATAACCGGGTCAACCTTTATCATTTCCATTTCCTGGTTCATTTGGCAGGTCAGTTAAGAATCAATGCCAGCTACTTTTTGTTAGAAAGTTTAAAACATATGGTTGCTCGAGTTCGAGCCAGAACAAACCCTTCATTACATTTTATTTACCATAAAGCTCTAATAAAATTACTAATTGAAAGTCAACTAAGGAAAGCCAGGAGGATTTGGGATCATTTTATATTCTGGGGAGGGTTTCAACCTCAACCTGCTAAATCCAAAAGAGGTAGTAAAAAGGGCCGTAAAAAGGAATCCAAATAGGTCAAACACCCTGAAGTTGGAACCCTACAAACAAGAAGTCAGAAGAAGGTAGAAAAAACCTCTCCTCTAGTTCTTCCATTGCCTAAAGATTACAGTAGAAGGAGTGACAGGCTCAGAAATACATAGCAAACCCTTCCTCCTACTGAAATCCTACCTACAGGTAGCCAATTACTAGAGAAAACTAAGATGATTGAGCCCCAGGATGACAAAGCCTCAGCTGAGAAAGAACCCACCTTGTTTTAAATGTTTAAAAGGGGAAAAAATCCTCACACCAGGCCTGGGAACAAACTAAGATTAAATATCAAATTAAAACAAAACCCGAAGCTTGCTAAGGAAGTCAGAGATGTGGGTGATATTCCACTAAGAGACTTAATTATAAACAAGGAGAGAGCTACTGGTTTGAAAAGACCAAAGAAAATAAAGGTTGCCAAGAGGGGAACTCCCATGGAGACTAGAGAAAGCAAGATACAGAGCATGGAAAAGGTGGATGTTCTATTGGAGGCAGCGAGTACCCTTAGCTAAGAACTGGTTGTGATCTTTTGAGTTTTTGATCTCTCGTTGTCAAAGTGAAATTTTGGTCTGCTACCGATAAGTTTTAGCACAAGAAAGAGTGAAGGAACGTTGGCAGTTTCATTGCCAGTGCATTTTGGCGGACAATCTGAAAGAAAACGCTGACAGTAGGCCCGTTAGCAGAATTATCAATTTCCGGCTGCTAAAGGATGATAGCGGCATTATCAACGATTGCAGGAAAGGAACATGAGGACATAATCCACGCAACAGTAAATCCATTTTTGAAGGAATGACTATGAAATTTTCTGAATATTACTTATGCAAAAATCCTACTGTTAAATCACGATTTACTGCTCCTACTTAAACAAGTTATTAATCTGAAATGTTCAGTATTAACATCGAAGTAAACACTTTAACAGCCTACACAGATACAAATCTAAACTGAATACATGCACATAGACAAAGTGACACACAGGATTTTCTGGACAACTATCCCCGGAAAAACCCAATGCGGGAAAATCGATCTTCTGGCTACTGGAGGGTTTTTATTATTAAGTAGATTCTAAGTACAACAAATCTGGGTATCGATCTGGTTAACCCGACAGAGAAATAAACAATCTGCAGCGATACCTCTGTTCCGAAGACGGAGAAACTGACTGATTCACACCCTCAAACGGGATTTACAGAACTCAACCCTTTTCTGTCTTCAGAAACCTCAGCGCTGCTCTGAAGCCCTCTACGTTAGCCCCTGTGCTACTCAGGAAGGGCTTGCGTCACCCCAGACTGGGTTATGCTACCCCGGCGCTACCTTGGCTGGGCCTACATAAGCCCTGATGGCCTCCTGCTGCCTCTGCGTTGCCCTTTCTTGGCATGCGTAGCACCTGAAGCCTCTGCGCTGCGTAACTGCTGCGTAGCTATTGCCCCCTATGTGCTGCTCAGTTTGCTGCTTCTCTGCCTCTTGCTGCACTCTTGGCTTGGAATCAGATCATCCCGCTTGCCAATACTACCCCTTACTGCAGCTGAAACACTTCTGGAAATTCTTAGCAAACCACGCCCTAGAATTCCAGCTTAGTCTCAGAGCTCTGCCTCTGTGTGTGTTCTCCAACTGACCCCAAGCCTTTCCTTTACACTTTTCTCGTTGGGAAACCAACGGCTGTGATCTAATCTTGAATCAACGGCTAAGATTAAGAGAAAGCTTGATCGGTGTGACTTAAGTCATTTTCATCACATGTTTAAATTAATTACCTTTAATCTTTTAATTTTCCTAAGTTAGACTTAGGGTCCTTAATTAAAAAGATAATTTAATTAATTATCTTTTAAACAGGATAGAATTTCTCAAATCCCTTTCTAGGTCTTAGGATCTCATGTACTCTAGTCCCTCCACAAAGTTTGGGAGCTAGAGCACATCCGATGCTACCTCAACACTCAAAAATCTCAACAATGACAAGGCATGATTCCCAACAAAGGAGGCAGGACAACGATGCACATTTCATCCTCTGTTTTTAGCCTGATTTACAGCACATTATTTTGATTAGATACAAATATGTTTTGAAATATTTTCACATGCATGTACTTAATGATATACACTGTTATTTTTAGATTATTGTAATTAAAAATAAGCTAGAAACATGTTAGAGCTATTGTATTTTCTATATAAGCAGATTCTAAAGAATGAAAAAGGGTTGGAACTTTTCTAAAAGATAACCTCTCCTATGTACTATGTGATAAGATTTTAATAAAGCAGTCTACGTGAGCAATTTACAGAAATTCATGTGTTTACAAATCCTTGTTTGTTTCTTGGTTTATATCTTCTTCAATGTCTGAATACTAAATGATTTGAAATTGGGATTCATATTGCTATGCTCCAAGTTTCTTAATATTCAGATATTTAATACTTGTTTTTTCCCCTAATTATCACACTAATTTTCTTCGCTATTCTCCAATTTCCTAAAATTGTCAAAGGAATTGTTACTATCTCACTTTTGTGATTTTTTCTCACTGAACCTGTGATTATATAAAGTTGATTGGGTCAGACTCCACACCCAAAGGTAAAATTTTCATATAGTCCAACCAACCTCAGTTTTTCTTAAATAAATCTGACCATAGGACTTATTGCAAACCTTCTACCACTGTGACCCTGGGTAGCTGAGTTTTAGGGAGAGATCCCTCTCCAGGTTGAAGGGCTAGCTTTCAACCTCAAACCAGTTTGAGGTTACCTTAGAGTTTTTCCCGCAGCTGGTGTTTTCTCTAAGTGATAACAAGTGGTACTCATGGTAAAAGGAAAAAGTCATCTAGTACAAATATCATCATACATCAGTGAAAGGGAAACATCTTCTAGATGAGGATATTCGAAATCCTCTATTGGAGTCTTCATCGAAAGGTTCACCAATCAAAAGGGAACAAGTGTTTCATCAAGAATTTCAACTTGGAGGAATTCATGAAAGGATGGTATGATGTCAATAAGCAGGCCAAGGGATTGAAGTTATTTTAATCAAGGAAATTGTTGAAGGAAGTCTAGATGACCTAAAAGGAAAAATGAGGTATGTATGCTTGTATTTGAAAATGAAGAGTTTGGGGTTACCTTAGAGTTTTTCCCGCAGCTGAAAGAAAGGATCTCCTCCTTTGAAGAGATGGAGGAAGGCATGGGTCACGTATTAACGAGATGAAATCAACATAATATGTCCTCATATGATATATGAGGTGGTTGACAATAATTGGAGGAACTACGATCGGAATTTCTTGAAAGGAAATGTGTGGAGAAAGAAGGGAGAGATCGTGAATTATGCAACTATGGAGAAGGTAATCAACATCCGAGGACTGAAAGATTTGAATATATATCTCCGAGGACTGAAAGATTTGAATATATATCTCCATGAAAGATATGAAGACTTTGATGAAGTCTGAAAAAGAAAGAGACCCTTGACAGTATATATCTTTTGGAGACGTGTCAATATATCGTGAAAATTCCACAACTTGGAATCCTACTACAGCAACCGATTAGATTTCTTTTATTTGCTAATCTACTCAACAAATTATTACTATTTGATATGGTAAATATCGAAATCAATACACTGCAGCCTTCATAAAATAAATACAGCGGAATAAATACAACATAGGGAAGATAGACACACACACACACACAAATAACAATGTTATTTTTGGACTAAGTCCCCCGAAAAAACCCAACTCAGGGAAACCGGTGCAGCAGTTGAGGGTTTGTATATTATGCAGTAGTAAATATGAGTACAAGTCTATGGTTGCTCAAATCTAGCAAACCATACATAGAAAAAATTGAGAGAAAGTTAATGAGAAAATTCTCACTCTGTCATTGGCGATATGACACTGATCTTGGCTCAGGATAAGTTGCTCTGCACTCTCTGCGCAGTCACTGCGTCCCACAACTCAGAACTGCGTCACCTTCGCTATTTGATCAACTATTGTCTGGAAACTTGACCCTCCTGGCCTTCAGGCTTTCACTTCGACCTCTGGCACTAAATCAGTTCTGTCTCCCAACAAAAAAGGAATCTCCTCCTAAAGCTCTACGCTGCCTCTCTGCTTTGCACTCACCGGATCTGGAAAATCTCCCTCCAGTCTTACAATCTCTGCCCCTCTCTCATTGCAACGAGCGCACTGGCTCTCTCTCCGGCAACTCAGCGTTGCTACTCAGGAAATCGATCTGCCAGTGAATTCGATCTCTGCAAGTGTGTTCTCCAAGTGCCCATCGAGTTCTTCTTATAATCTCTCGTTGAGACTTCAACGGCCACGATTACAACTTAATCATTGGCTAAGATTAACTAAGACTCGATCCACTCCTTTTTCTAGAAGATTCACACCTGACTTAATTAATACCTTTTAATTAATCATATTTCCTAAGTTTAGACTTAGGAAATATTAAAAATTGATTAATTATTTTAATTAAGTCATCTCTAGATGGAATTTCCCCAAAGGATTTCTGGGTCTTGGAGAATACATGTGTCTTAGCCTCTCTGCAAAATCTCAAGGCTAAAGCACATCCAATGCTACAAAACTCAACACCCTCTTAGCAAGGAATGTGCTCTAGTACTGCTGCTCTCTTGATATTAATACTTTGATTCTACACCATCTCCTGTTGCGTTGCTAATGTCTGGCTACCACTGCCCACCAACTACTGCGCAACTTTGATTATGCGCTGCATCCGTGTTGCTATTGATCCTGCATAATGCTGCCAACTACTTCATCTACACTACAACTCTATTGTTGTTGCCAATGCAACATCTGCAATTGTCTCTCATCTACTGTTGCTGCAACTGAGAGATGTCCATCATACTGAACCAACTATGTCCAATATGACGCATCTGTCACTCGAGCCCTGATTGCTGCTAGTCTCCGCACTATCATTAAAGCCTCTACGCTGCTGCTGACTCAGCACTGTGCCCACTGCATTGCTGCCAACTCTGCTCTGTGCTGCTCAGTCCTGACTGCTACTAGCTACTTCATCTGTCACTCTGGCACCTTACTACACCAATTACCACTAGGTCATCCTACTATTGCTGCTATGGGCTCCTGTCACAAGGTATTGATTCAAGAGGTGGACTCCTCAAGGATCCTACCCATCTGTAGCTCTCTGCGGCTACAAAACCAAATCACCCCACCTCACCCCTGGAGGTATATCAGTGATCATGGCAAACTCTTCCTCTAGTCTGGAGGACAACCTATCTATCTTAGCAAATGCACCTGTTGATCCTACTTCTCCTCTTTGTCCCTCTTCCTAAGAGGACACTAGGTGTTGTACTGACTAAGTTCACCACATCTGAAGTATTTGACCTTGGATACGTCCTTCTTCCTTATGCGTTGCTCCTGCTGCCCCTTTGATGCAAAGGTTGCATTCTCCTCCTCGTTTACTTCCTTCATCCCACTACTGTTGTTGCCACTGATGGTGCTCTTCACCAAGTCTCGCCTCATCTCCTCCTGTTGCAGATCTGCCCACATTTTGTCCCAATCTCGCAAGTTTTCTTAGCCCAAGATACTCTGGACGAACACTTGCCACTCCTCGGACACATTGTTCAAGGAAAATCGTACAAACATTGTAGGTTGGGGCATAGACCCAACAGCAGATAGTTGATCCCAGACTTCCTGAAGTTTAGTAAGGAAGGGGTCTATACGTTCCCCTTTATGCATCCTGGTACACCTCAACTTCTCCTCCAAATACATCTTTCGCTGCTCGGAAGATCCCCGGTATAGCATAGCAAGGGCATCCCACATCTGCTTGGCAGTGTCCTTGCCAGCTATGTGAGAAACTACGTGATCTCGAACTTGATCGAGAATCAGCCTCTTTTCTTTTGCCATCTCCTTTTTGTAGGCCTTTAGCTGATCCGAGTCCATGGGCATAGCTACCCCTGAACTGATATAGGTCTTGAGATCAAATTTGTCTAGAAGGCAGGAAATCCTGGCCTTCCAGATCACATAGTTCGTTGAACCGTCCAATCGGTCCTAATCTCTCAACCTTGTTGATGCCATCTCGCCAGAAATGTCGAACTCTACCTCTTCTCCTCTGCGCATCTGTTGACTGGCTCTACGCACTCCCTGTTGGAGTGGGAAAATTTGCTCATGACTACTGCTGCTCTGCGTGGAGAATTTGAACTTCTTGGCTAGAAGTTCTCTGAGGAAAGAATCCCCTCAGTGTGTGCTCTTCTTCCCTTCTGACACTCTTCTGCTCTAACAAACTGCTGCAGAATAATTGCGTCCAAGCTGAAGATCTGCTCTGCAAGAAAAACGATGTTTCTCCCTCTGCCTCTTGAGAAACTTCGATCTGGAAATTTTGTTCTCTATCGACTCACTCAAAGAAACAAATTTTCCTCAAAAATCCGCCCTGCTGACTAATGGACTACGCAACCTCCTGGGGTTTCAAGCAGCTGCTCACGCAGTGCGTCAAAGCTCCCTGTTTCCTTCTACAACTGATCTCCTCCACTTTTATCTGCGCTCTGCTAACATGTGAAAATTCCAGAACTTGAAATCCTACTACAACAACTGATTAGATTTCTTCTATTTGTTAATTTACTGAACAAATTTTTTACTGTTTGCTACGGTAAATATTGAAATCAATACACAGCAGCCTTCACAAAATAAATACAGCGGAAAGATAGATGCACACACACACAAATAAAAATGTTATTTTTGGACTAAGTCCTCCGAAAAACCGAACTCAGGAAAATCGGTGCAGTAGCTGAGGATTTGTATATTATGTTGTAGTAAATCTGAGTACAAGCCTATGGTTTCTCAAATCTAGCAAACCATACAGAGAAAAATCTGACAAAAAGTTAGTGAGAAAATTCTCACTCTACCATTGGCGATCCGAAACTGATCTGGGCTCAGCGTGAGCTACTCTGCTTTGCCTTTGCGCAGTCACTGCGTCCCACAACTCGGAACTACGTCACCTTCGCTATCTGATTAGTTGCTATCTGGAAACTTGACCCTACTGGCCTCTGGGCTCTCACTCCGGCCTCTGGCACTGAATCAGCTTTGTCTCCAAGCAAAAAGGGAATCTCCTCTTGAAGCTCTGCGCTGCCTCTCTGCTTTGCACTCACTGGATCTAGAAAAGCTTCCTCCAGTCTTACTATCCCTGCCCCTCTCTCACTGCAATGAGCTCACTGGCTCGCTCTCCAGTAACTCAGCGCTGCTACTCAGGAAATTGATCTACCAGTGAATTCAATCTTTGCAAGTGTGTTATCCAAGTGCCCATTGAGTTCTTCTTATAATATCTCATTGAGACTTCAACAACCACAATTAAAACTTAATCAATGGCTAATATTAACTAAGACTTGATCCACGCCTTTTTCTAGAAGGTTCACACATGACTTAATTAATACCTTTTAATTAATCATATTTCCTAAGTTCGGACTTAGGAAATATTTAAAACTGATTAATTATTTTAATTAAGCCACCTCTAGGTGGAATTTCCCCAAACGATTTCTGGGTCTTGGAGAATACATGTGTCTTAGCCTTTCTACAAAATCTCAAGGCTATAGCACATTCGATGCTACAAAAATCAACATATATATGCAGGATGTTGATGCAAACCAGAAGATGTCATGATGAAAGACCATCACTAAGGTAATTTTGATTTAATGTTCATTTCTTATTTTTGAATAATACCTAGATGAGCTTATGCAGGGTTGCCAAGGGAAGAAGTTGTGGATGTTTTCCACCACTTATGACCATGTAGTAGGATGAAAGATCCTTAAGAAATCATGGCATGAAGAAGGTAGCATGGCATCAAGGAAGGCCAAATATGGACTAATGGATCACTTTCCGATGAAAGAAGTAACAAGGAATAAATTCATGACATCGAAGGAAGGAGTTCTACAAGCAGCTAGTTGTCCCATGATCTCCACCTAGTGAGCGCTGATTTTATAGCATCGGGCTAGTGAGCACTGATTTTATAGCATCGGGAAGTGTTCCAAGTCTCAAATTTGGAGGAGAGGCTTGGACAACAGTTATTTAGAGAACCCAAAAATCGTTTGTGGAAATTCCACTCGTATTTTGCTTTATTAAAATAATTAATTATTTTAATGTGGACCCTAAGTCTAAACTTAGGGAAATTAAACAGTTAAAGGGTATTAATAAAGCAGAGTGTGAATCTTCTAGAAAATGAAGATCAAATCATCTTTTAATCTGAGCCATTGATTAAAGATATAATCTTGGTCGTTGATTCATCAACAAGAAGATTATAAGAAGAGGCTTGAGAATCATTTGAAAATCAAGCCAAGCACAAACTTAGAACCCGAAGAAATCGATTCTGAAGCAAGAGAATTCAATTTTAGTGGGTGAGTTTGTAGAGGCGGGATTGCAGAGGCAGAAGGAGGAGGGAGAAGTCAGCAGACAGAGAAGCAGAAGGCAGAAGGGTGAAGAAAAAGCAGTGCCGAGCAACAACATCAAGCCCTCTGTTAGCCACTAATAAATTCTGTTATACCAAGAAGTGGCTAATTTTGTTCTTCAAAACTTCAAGAGATAATTCCCTTTGAAAACCTATCATCTTTGAAGTTTTTATGAAGATAACTAATCTTTTATCCTAAAAATTTGTTGTTTACTAAGAGAAAAATTGCTCATGAAGCTCCATTTTCCCTCATTTACCCTTCTCCATTTTCCCTCTCTATTTTCATCCATAAACCCTTTCATTTACCTCTCAATCCCTCGAATTCCCATTCAAAGCCTTGTAAAATCCCTTTATAAGGTTTAAAAAACCCTTTTCCCCCTTATCGGAACCCTAAAAAATCCTTCAAAAAACCTTTAAAAGCTCCATTTTTTCACCAAGGCCTTAAGCCCCTTTGGCCTTAGCCCCAGCTCCTTTTTTCCGCATAAAACCGGAGCTGTAACCCGCAGTTAAACCCCATCGCGCAATCGCAATCGGAGTTTTCTATTTTCCTTATTACCTTTTACTTTTGAAAACTCCGATTGCAATAAGCCCTTTTCTTTTAAAAACCTCCGATCCCTTCGCCTTCTTCACATAACCCAGAGCCCCGCAATCGGGCGCTAAAACACTAAAAAAGGCATGTCCAAACCCTTTTTTCCTTTGTTTTTTATGAAACCCGGCGATATGTTTTAAAACAAATCTGGGTCTTCGATCTCTGCAAGATCAACGGCCATCGGCTCATCGCATCGCAAATACGCATGAGTCCTTCCTTTCTTTGTGTCGTTCAAAATTCCGACGCGATCAAACCTCAGTCGTCGATCATCCCTCCGATCTGATGGTCAATACACAATCGCATTGCAATTTTCCCTTTGATTCTTTCTCTTTTCCTTCTCCGATGCCAATCTTCCCGATTGAATCTTAGCCGTCGAATCCACAAGAACCGACGGCTAAGATTTCGTCGCACCCCACACATAACTTTCCTCCTTTACCCCTCCGATTACATCCCCGCCATTGATTTCCTTTAATCCAACGGTCCGCATTTATTCTGCTTTCAAACCCCGCCCTTTTCATTTCTCCCCCGTCTACAGATCTTGACCGTATATTCCTGAGATCCAACAGTCAGGATCTAAACCACCACTGACCCTACCCACCTTTTCCGCCCATGCATCTGGCTCTCCATCGCGTGCGATCCGCACCGTTGGATCTCCAGCCTCTGATCAGACAGCTAGAAACCTGTTTCGCGTAATTTTGCGCCTGAACGTTAATGCCAAAAAATTACGCGAAATAGGTGGTTTTATAAAGCCACGTGTCGCGCAGCGAAGCATATCGCATTTTTTTTGGGCCAAACTCAAAACCACTTCGGAGCAGCGCGAAACCAGCAGTTTTTCCACTAAAACCACCTTTCCCCATTTCTTTAATTTTCCTCCTTTAATTATAGGCCATCCATTGTTTCAATCTAACAGCCCAAATTGCTATGAAACCTCATATCCTTGCCCCTTCATTTTCTCCCCGAACAATTCACCAATACTTCTCCGCCGTTGATCTCTGAAGATCGATGGTTCTGATTAATTTTCCCCGCCAAGCCATCACCTATCTCCTCTGCTCCCAAACACCCCGTTCAAAGGATCCCGACCGTTGATCATTCTAGATCAATGGCTCTCATTTACCCTGCGTCCAAACTTCATTTTAGCCCCATTTCACTTCCGCCAAAGGTTTTTCCCCTTCTTTTATTACAATTTCTTCCATTTCATTATAATGTTACCCTCTCCGCATTATAAACTCCCTGATTGATCTTAGCTGTTGATCAATTTAGATCAACGGCTCGGACTTAATCTGACCCTCATCCATCCGACCGCCTCCCCATTGAAATTCATCGAGCAATCTCGATCGTCGATTGATCTGGATCGATGGCCATGATTTATTCTCACGCCCAAAGCACCCTTTGACCTATTCTTCATGGATTTTATTAATTTTTGCTCGTTTTGTGTAGGTTTTTAAGGTATCTCCACAGTTTTAAAGGAAATCAAAAGCCGGGGATGACGATCCCCTAGGACACTATCAATGAAGAAAATGAAACTGTAGGGTTCACATCATGATTTTACCCATGTCTCATGAACATTGGTAATGTTATAAAAACCTCCGCGTACCTGCCAAACTACAAAAACGCAGTTAGAGTCCATTTATTGAACAAAATCAGCATTGAAGATAGGAGATTAAAGAGTATCATGGTTTAAAGATTTAAATCAGAGTTTTTAAAAAGATTAAGGCATAAACTCATAAAATCAGATGTCTGATCCACAGTCAGCAGAGTATGAAGACCTGAAGATGAAGATTAAGCCTAATTAGACCTAAAACACAGAACAAAGACTGATTTAAATGTGTTTTAAGATAAAAACAAGGAGATCTATCAGTCCGAGAAGCCTCCACTGCCACATCAGAGGCTAATTAAATCCTCTCCAGCTACTAAAAGCCACCTGCAGCCTCAAAGAAATCAAAGAAGGCATAGTTATTGCCTATTTCAAAGATATTTGCCTAAAGACAGCTAAATAATTATTTTAAACAAAAGAAGATATTTCAAACTGTCAGTGAAATTATTGTAAAGAATAAATAGGGCTCGAAGTCAAGCTTTTTGCCCATTAAGCCTAAAAAGACAGAAACAGAGTAAATGGAACAGCATCATAATTCAATGCTCTCCTGCCTTAGGCCTTACATGGTTTTCAAGGCTAGGAGTTGCATTTAGTGTAGAATTTATTACACTCCAATCCTAAAACTCTTCCACCTCCTCATTTCTTCTATAAATACTTCTGAAGAAGATGAGATACAAGTTGGTTGATCACTAGTTGTAATACTGAAACTCTCTGAAATAATACATAGTCTGTTCGAAGTTGAAGAAGAAATTGAAGTCTTGGAAGCTTGATGGTGGTGTGACATGCTTGTTCTTGAGAAGGCTCTATAATTGGATTCATGAGCTTGGTTGTTGGTGATATATTCTGAAATGTCTATTGTTTTTCCTGTTTTCATTTTGTTCCATAAATTCTTACTACAGTAGGATAAAAAATTTAGGCTAAGAAATGACTCTTGGAAGCACCTTAGACCTGTTTATCCTTCACTGTTCTATGTTTTCTTCTGCTGAGGTATTTTAGAGTCTTCAATCTTTCTCTTTAGTCCTCATGCTTGTTTATTTCTCTAATAGTTCAAATAGTTGGTTTCAGCATGATTTATGGTTTTCCCTGCTTGTCTGTTGCCACTTGAAAACTGTTTTTGAAATCTCCCTTTGAAGTACCATTGTTCGTAGTCTGCCAAAGAGGTCTGTTTTGATCATACCCTTTGTTCCTGCTAGAATAGTTGTTGCAAAGGTCTTTATAGTTGTAATCATGGATGTTTAGGAGTTCCCTCTTCTATGACTGCAATTATCAGTGAATCTTTCATGTTTTCTAATTCCTTTGAAATAAAATCTTTGAGGAAATAGGGAGTTCCCCGAATCTTAGATTTCATTTTGAATGTCGTCTTGAAGTCATTATTTGCTTAAAGTGTGGTTTGTAGAATTCATGGTTAGCCCTGTCTATCAAACGCCTTTTCATGTTCAAATTATGTTTTCAAGTTCCCTTTGTTGAGAATTAAACCTCTCTTTTCAAAATCATTAATGTTCACCCCATTCACAAAACTAAAGGATCCTGTGGCCAAGTTAGATTTGCCCTTTGATATCCCATATCCATTTGTAAGCCTGTTACCAACTTCATTTTGACTCCATTGCCCAATAAATCAGATATTTCCTCTTTCTACCTATCTTTCCTAGACCTTTCATATTCTGCAGTATCAATTCAACCAAACAAACAAATCAAACAACACTTGTACTTCATAACTAGTCTAAAATCAATAATTAAAAGCAAACAAGATATACCTTTGCAAACAATTTGAGAGATCCCTCTCTGAGAACAGGAGGACTAGATCCTGGAACTCTAAAGACTGGTTCTGATGTTGCCTTGTCTTTTGGTAATCCAATCTATCAAAACACGGGACCACAACATAATGGCGATCACGGTGGGACACTTGAGTAAAATCCTTAAAACAAAACACTCACTATCCAGTATAGTATAAGTAGCTCTCTTCAAGCACTACCAAAGCAAATGGTAATTATGATAGGACTTATTTGAATCAGTGACAAACTAAGTAACCCTTAGGATTCTTACAGAGCCTTATCAAACCTTGAAGGAATTAGCTAGCTAAGCCATAAGAGTAGACTCTGTTTGTTTGAACACCTTAGCTAAGTGTTAAGATTAGACATAGGACACTCTCATAACCATAGAAACTCAGAAAAACCCAAAAATATTTCAGATTGGCTTCATAATAAACATGGTGGTGAAACCATAAAACATTTTACCTTCACAAAAGCTAAAAAGATTCCACCTGGCAACTCCACTAGCCCCAGTAGGCCTATTACTTATCTAGGTCTCCAGACCTCTTTCGGACTGTGTTAACCAGCCTTGAGGAAGTTTAGAAGCTTAGTCCCATATTAGATAAAGATATTGTGAAAGGTAATACTTTCAAAACAATCCTAAAAACTTCAGCCTCTCTCATTTTTTGACAAGCAGTCTGGCTTCACATAGGATCAACACTAGAGCCTATCCGGACCCAAACCCTCCTGAGATAGTTGATAATCCTGAAAGCATACTTAGGGAGTCTCCTAGGGTCCAAGTTTCAACTATTGTCAGACCACTCCATAGAGCTAGTTCTGTTCCTGAAAACCTCGCAGCTCTACAAGATCCACAAGTTGACTTAGCAAACCCATTCAGAACTAGGTCACTTGAGGATATAGATCAGATATATTGTGAGTATCCACCTTCATCCCTAGATAGAGGTGAACATCCTGGTAGCAAAGAAACTACTCCACCTGATTTACATTTCTTTCATAATTTTGGTTTCTCTCATCCAAGATCAGCTCAACAGTCTCTTGTTGGTCCATCCACTTCTGTTCCTCATACATCCATTGTCCAAAACACTCCACTTCAGCCCACTTTCTCTCTTGTTAATCCACCCCTTGTAAATCCACCTCAACTTCCTATCATGGCAACATGGTATGCTCCCTTATTCCTTCCTTTACCATTAGTCAATCTTCCACAAGACTATCAGTCCAAGATACCATTGTTTAATGCTAGTAGTACTATTACTGCTTCACAACATGTGGACAAGATGAATGACTATTTTGATAGAAATGAGATTGATGATGAAACTGTTAAACTCAGATTGTTTGCTCAAAGTTTAGGGAGAGAAGTAAGAAAATGGTTCAAAGGCTTAACCCCTAATAGTATCAATGACCTTCAAGCCCTCCATCAATTATTCCTAAATAAGTGGGAAGTCAAGAAAAATCCTCTCCAAATACTTGTAGATTATAATAACCTCAAAAGAAACACTCGAGAAAGTGTTCAAAGTTATTGCACTAGATTCAATAGTGTGTATAATGCCTTACCCCCAGAATTGAAACCTCCACAAGGTTCAGCTTTGAACAAATTCTCTGAAGGATTTGATCCTGAAATGGCCTATCAGCTGAGAGAAAGAGACCCTTTGACTTTAGAGGATATGCAGAAAGGAGCCTTAGCTGTGGAAGTGAATTTGATGAAGAAAAGAGCAAGGATGAGGAATGAGAAGAAAGTATCATTTAGGGAGGAATCTGCACCCTCCACCTCTAGCTTTAAAATGGAAAGGATGATGGAGGAAATGATGAAAGAGATGAGCATAATTAAAAGAGCGCAAGCTAGTCAAAACCAATCAGCTCCCCAAAACAGAAATCAATCTCAAAATCAAAATCAAAATTTCAGAAGAAACCAACCTCAAAACAGACCAAGAGACCCTGATCAGGAGATCATCCCTCCTTTTCATCAAAACTATGTAAGTGAAGTTGAAGAAACAATTGAACAAATAGAGGAAGATGATATAAACCTGTTAGGAGTAGACAATGATTATTTTAATGTTCATTACAATAGGAAACAAGGTCTATACACACCCTATGATGATGGAAAAATGGAAGATGAAAATTACTATCAAGCGCTGGAAAATGTCATTATAGAGACTCCAAAAGAATATGACCTTAAGAGTAAAAAGAATCAGGAAACTCCCAAAACTAAAACCTCTGAAAACTCTGAAAAAAGAAGCCCTGTGAACAAACCCAAAGTTACAAAACAAAAAGATAAAACGGTGGCTGTAAATTCTGAACAAAACAAAGAGAAAGGCACTCAAATTAATGAAAAACAGAGTGTAAATCTTAGCAGCATTAGCACTTCAGCTAGTGCTCCTATTAAAACAATTTTGACCAATGTAAATAAAGGAAATCAGCAATCTGATTTTGCTGATAGAGTGGTGATTAACAAGGCTGAAACTAACCTTGTAAAAAATCAGATGCCTTTCAGTTTGGAACAGGAAATTGCCAAAATTAAAATCTCTGTTCGTCTCACTGAATTAGTCACCTAAGATGTATATAGATCACAAATTTTGAAAGCTTTCCACATAGAAGAAAATAATGACACTGTCAATCTCAATGATGACCAACCAGAGCTCTTATTTGGTCCTGAGATTGAAGGAAGATACCAAGAAGCGCTAGTTCCTCCTTTTTATGTTAGTTTAATAATTCATAACAAAATTTTACACAATGCTATGCATGACTCGGGGGCCTCTCATAACTTAATGCCCAAAGCAATAATGGAGAGTTTAGGCCTTGAAATCACCAGACCATACAAAGATCTATACTCCTTTGATTCCAGTAGAGTGAAATGTTTAGGTTTGATCAAAGACCTTTGTGTGAACTTAGCACAAATTCCAGCCAAGTGTTTAGTGATGGATATTCTAGTGGCTGATGTACCTCCCAAATATGGTATGCTATTATCAAGAGCATGGGAGGCTAAGTTACAAAAAACAATGCAAATGGATATGACATATGCTACCATCCCTGTTTTTAATCAAACCAGAAGACTTTATAGGGAATCCCATATGCAATTCATGGTGAGCAACATAGACAAACCAAACAACTCTCCAATCTTTTCTATTCAATCAAGTTTAGATTCCTTTATCTTGTACAATGAAGACCCAATCACTCAGCAAGAAAAGGAAAACGAAGAGGAATCAGTTTACCAAAACAATCAAAACTTCTCTCAAATCATATACAAAACATTGGCAATCAACAGTAGCAAGAAAACGAAAATGAGGCAGAGATACTATGGACAATAAACTTTGATGGATCTTGTAATCAAACAAATGCAGAGGTAGGTGTATGGATTCAAAATACAAATCAGGGTTATTCATATAAACTAGATTTTCCATGCACTAATAATATTGTTGAATATGAAGCCCTTCTCCTTGGCTTACAGTTGCTTAAACAATTAGAAGCCCATAAAATATCAGTCTTAGGAGACTCTGAACTTATCATAAGACAAATCAAAGGAGAATATTCAGCTAAAAACCCAAGACTTAGAGAATATCGAAATGCTGCCCTTGATTTATTAAAGACCTTTGAGAAATATGATCTTGTTTTCATTCCAAGAGCGCAAAATCATCTAGCAAATGAACTTGCTTTCACTGCCAGCAATTGCCCAGTACCTCAGGGAGATGAACATCTTAACATAAAGGTTAAAAACAGGCCTACAGTGCCTGATAATGAGGATCACTGGCAAGTGTTCGATACTGACAAACACATAGATGATTTCCTGAAATCAGAAAATGATTTTACCATACCAGAATAAGAAACCAGCCATGAAAAAAACTGTTTGGATAATGAACAAATCCCAGAAACAGAAATGACATATTCTGCTGATATAAATCAATGTGACAATCTTTTTGAAGCAGAATTATTTGACAACGCAGGCCAGAAAGACTTGGAAGTTTTGCAATGCAAGAATGATACAATTCCAAGAGGTCTCACACCTTTAGAACACCTTTTTGACTTTAATGATGTAGCCAAAGAACCAAGAATGGAGCCTATGGAAACAGATGTAGAAGAACATAACATAGGCAGCCTAGCAGAACCCAAGATGATCAAACTATCTAGCACACTCCCAGCTCACAAAAAACTGCAATACATAGAGTTGTTCAAAGAATTTAGAGATGTATTTGCTTGGGAATACAAGAATCTGAAATCTTATGACACCAGCGTCATTCAGCACAAATTCCTCTTAATGAAAATCAGAAACCTTTCAAACAAAAACTAAGGAGAATAAACCCTGTTTTACTGCCTTTAGTTAAGAAAGAAATTGAAAAGATGTATGATGTTGGGATTATAGTACCCATTAGATATTCAGAGTGGGTTTCAAACTTAATTTCTGTTAGGAAGAAAACAGGGGAAATCAGACTCTGTATTGACTTCAGAAATCTAAATAGAGCTTCCCTAAAAGACAACTACCCCTTACCCAAGATGGACCATATACTTCAAAGGGTAGTTGGGTCAAAAAGAATATCACTATTGGACGGGTTCTCAGGTTACAACCAGGTGTTAGTGCTCCCAAGTAATCAACACAAAACTGCTTTTACCACACCTTGGGGCACCTTTATGTATGTCAAAATGCCATTTGGTTTGATGAATGCAGAGGCCACCTTCCAAAGGGCCATGGACATAGCCTTCTCTGAAGATATTGGCTATTTTATAATTATTTACCTTGATGACATAACCGTTTTCTCAAAAACTGATGAAGAACATTTGATTCATTTAAGAAAAGTTTTTGAGAAGTGTAGGAAAAATTGGCTTATCTTTGAATCCCAAGAAAACACTCTTTGGTCTCCAAGAAGGCAAGCTTCTTGGCCATATAATTTCAGAAGAGGGAATCAAAATAGACCCTAAAAGGATTGATGGCATATTGAAAATCAGCCATCCAAGAAGCCTCAAAGAATTACAATCTTTCATTGGAAAGGTTAATTTTTTAAGGAGGTTTATCCCCAACCTTGCTGAGCTATTAAGAGACATTACAAACATGCTTAGGAAAGAGGTAGGTGTGAAATGGACTACACAAGCTAAACAATCATTTGAACTGGTTAAACAAGCTCTTACTCAAACACTAGTCTTGATTAGTCCAGATTTCACCAAAGACTTTTATATCTTTTCTTTTGCATCAGGACATACAATAGCAGCAGTATTATTTCAAAAGAATGATTTGGGGCAAGAACAACCAATATCCTTTTTTAGTAGGGCCTTAAGAGATGCTCCTCTCAAATATAACATCATGGAGAAGCAAGCCTTAGCATTAGTGAAAGCATTAGAGGACTTTAGAGTCTACATTTTACACTCTCACATAATTGCTTTTGTTCCACATACTGTTGTCAAGGATATTCTAAGTCAAGACCCTAATGGTAAAAGGGGAAAATGGATTGCAACTATTCTTGAATATGACTAAGAAATTAGGCCCACCAAACTAGTTAAAGGGCAAGGATTAGCAAAACTCATGGCTGAGTCAAACTTCCAAGCACTAGATATGAATATGGTAGATGTGTTGGAAGAAACAGAAGAATTCACTGCCCCTTTCATTGAAGAAACATTTCTGAATTCTCCTTGGTATGCTGACATCATTTATGTACTTTTATATTTAAATACCCCCCTTCTTTGTCCAAAACTAAAGCTAGATTTTTGAAACAGAAAGCTTTAAATTATTGCATATTAGATGGGGTATTGTATTGGAAAAATGCTATTGGAATTTTGCTTAAATGTTTACTGGAGGATGATGCAGGAAAAATCATGCGTGAGCTGCATGAAGGAGAATGTGGAGGACACCTCTACTGGAAGACCACAGCAAATAAAATCCTTAGATCTGGTCACTATTGCCCACCCTTTTCTCAAATACTCAAAAGTTAGTCATGTCTTGCCATAAGTGTCAAATTTTTTATGGCAAAAGAAAACTCCTTCCCTTACCCTTACATCCCATCAGTGTTGAGACGCCCTTTCAACAATGGGGCTTGGACTTCATTGGGGAAATTCACCCATTCTCATCAGCCCAACATAAGTGGATCCTCACTGCCACTGACTATTTTACCAAGTGGATAGAAGCCATACCCTCTAGGAATGCTAATGACTGTCATTATCAAGTTCCTTGAAACAAACATCCTATCCAGATTTGGTTGTCCCAGAAAAATCATAACAGATAATGTTGTTGCTTTTAAGTCTAAAAGAATGGTTGATTTCTGTTACAAATACCATATCACCTTGGGCCATTCTACTGCCTATTATCCTCAAGGAAATGGATTAGTTGAATCCTCCAACAAGAGCCTCATCAATATCATTAAAAAACTGTTGGAGCAGAATAAAAAATCATGGCACAGTAAGCTGGTTCATGCCTTATGGGCTGATAGATTAACTACAAAAAGTCAATAAACATGTCACCCTATCAGCTGGTCTATGGCATGGATGCAGTTTTCCCAACCTCATTAGGAGTTCTAGTCATGAAACTCCAAGAAGTGCAAACTAAGGAAAATGATATGCAGAGAAGAATCAACCAAACAATTCATTTACAGCAGTCCAGAGAAGAAGTCTATGAAAGAACACAGTTAGTCCAAGAAAATATCAAGAAGCTATTTGATAAAAAGACTAAGGCAAACAATTTCCAAGTTGGAGATGTTGTTCTTAAATGGGATTCAAGAAGGGAAGAGAAGGGAAAACATGGCAAGTTTGAGAACTTGTGGAAAGGGCCCTATATTATTCATGCTGAGAGAGCTCACAATGCATTTTTCCTGAAAGAGTTGAATGGAGAAGATCTGTATGGAGGTCCTGTCAATGGCAGGATGCTCAAACGTTACTTCTGTCAAGAGTCATGAGTTTCAAAGCATTTTATTTTTCATTGTAAATATCATTGTTTAAACATTGCATTCAAAGTTAGAAAAATAAAAATCCAAAAACAATAGAAAAGAGAAAAGAGAGCAAATTGTAAAACAAGAAAAGTACAGCGCCATACCAAAAAAGAGAAACAAAATCTGAAAGTGTGCAAGCTCAAATGCCACTCCTAAAAACACACTTCTAGTTGGTCATACAGCCTAATCATGACTAATTAGCTTTTCAATTTACTGCTGATAGGTTAGTGAATTAGATTTTCCAAACAGCATAATCTTGGCTTATCAGTAAGGTAGATTAGATAGAAAAACAAAGGTTCAACAAGTTCGAATCTGAACCTATGAATCTCAAAAGAAGAATGGCTCTAATTAGATCAATTCTTGAGCCAAAGATAGAAAACAAACTGGTTCTAATATGCTCAAACTTGAACCAGAGAATAAAGAGAAAACAGCTCAAACAAACTCAGAATCAGAGCTGAAGAAGATAATGAAGGAAGTTTTAATTTTCAGATCTTAAGCCTTCACATTTTGTTTTAAATTTTCTGCCAATTTTAGTCTATGTGCAGCTTTTTTTTATGCCATAGTGTTAGCCCCTTATAAATTCCTTGACAAGCAAGCAAGGGGCTAATTTGTTTCATAAGCCTGCAAGGAATGCATTTCCCTTGAAAACACATCACCCTCGCAGCCTTTTCAGTTTCCCTGCCTTGTGACTGTTTCCCTCTGTTGTTCTGAGTCAATAGGCCTTGCCGATAAAGAATTATGCTCCAAAAGGCTTTACTATGCCCTTTATACCCTTGCAAATTGCTTCATTTTCACCCCTTTTTTCCTTTTGTCAAAGTCCCCTTTGTTCCCCCTAAATTTCCCCTTACGCTCCTAAAACTTCCCAAAATCCCCATTAAATCCCACCCACTCCCTTTGTTTATGCCTAAATCCCCCTCATTCCCCTATCGTCGCACTTGGTTGGCCTTAAAATGCTTTAAAAACGAGCCAAAAACCATATTTTTTGCATAGTCTGGGCCTTGCCCCTTTTCGACCTAGCCCCCGCACCTTCCCCCCGTAGGACCCTGCGCTATGACCGAGCGCTGGCTTGAAAGGTGCTTATCTCCAATATATATCGGGAGCGCTCCTGGCCGTTGATATTTATAGATTGGACGACGATCGTTAACTCCACAGTGTCCGTCTTTCCCCCGTTCAAACCCTCGACCGCGCAATCACCGTCCATTCACCCGCAGATCCGACGGTTCGAAGTGTACCTGCCCCTGTGGTCCCCACCACGCACTATCCATAAAACAGCCCGGTTTTCATCGCACCACTAATGGGGATCGAGCGGTATTTTCCCATTGCCCAGCGATTCCATACATCGTTCGACACGTGGCTCCTGTACGATTCCAAAACCGCTTGCTCATCGCACGTTATCTTTCGGTACAGGATGCACAGCGATATGCATATCCACCATCAAATCTGCCCTTGCCCATCCAACGGTCATCGCTCAATGAAGCTGCGCGGGCTTTAATCCATAGTCGTCGTACTCCTGGCCCACCGTTCATCGTCCTCCACTGCATGTTCACCCATCGATCTCCTATGAGATCTGACGGTCCATATTTATTTCCTCGCTGATGGACTTTTCCACCATCACCCAGTCCCACCACGTCACCTCCACGTGTGTCCGACATACACCCACCCTTCCCATTGCATATATCTGATTCAAGGGTCGATGTTTTTAAGGTTTTCATTTAAATTCTATCACAGGCCGCCAACCTTTCGCCATCTCTGTTCTCTATGATTCCACAACATTTTTCCGCCATTTCCCTGCAGTTCCACTATCACCCACGTAGACATCCACATCATCCAACCCCACGCATTGTTTTCTTAACAGGTTTCATTTTTTTGCAGGGTTTCAGAAAGGCAGAAAACCGCCATGGTTCATATGTACTACTTTAATGGCCTGCTGCGCAGACCGAATTAAATCTAGAAACTACTACTACAGAGAAATTCCCGGAAAGATAGCAGCGACATAAATATTATCCCAGGACAGTTCGATCTCTGCAAAAAAAAACCTATCCGGTGCCATTAAAGCCCAGATTTTGCAGATCGAGAAATTTATGGAACAGTGGAGAAAAACCAGCTAATGATCAAGGATTCAGCGTTCGGTATTGAAGGATTTGAGCCTTAATACAGCGGTTTAGAGGCAAAGCACTAGATCAGTGATCCCATGGATCATGCAGAAAGGTACAGCACGCAGAAATTCATGTATATCAGGGTTTCACATCAACAGATTGCCCCAAAGGAAAAAGCACCCATATCAGTTCCATTGTTTACTGTGTTCCTGAAGATTTCCGCCTTAACCACAGTCCAAAGCTACCAGGGCATTTGTTTCACAAGCATGGCAGTCCACTCAATCATTTTGTTTATGTACCAGAGTACTACATAGTACTTCAGTCAGAGTACATCAGAGTCATATCAGAGTAATCTGAAGTCTGAAGAAGATCATTCGTTCACCCAAAGGACACCAGGGATTAATGCACAGGATTTATACAGAGTGGGTTTCAGCCTTCTTCCTCTTCTGGAGTTTTAATGTTGCATTTAGTTCTTCACCTACTTTCTCTACTCCTCTAGAGCTATAAATTCAAGAAGAAACTTATTGTAAAGGTTGTTGATTAGTTATCAGAGAACTCTAAGTAGTTTCTTTTGAGACATAGTCTCTGTGTAAAGTTGTAAGATAGGCTGAGGAATACGATTTCAGACTGAGTATTCAGCTATTGGCAATGTTGTACTTGATTGGTATTACTATTTAATATGACAAGCACATTTCTTTGGATCCTGATCTGAAGCAGCGGTGATGTTTTCCTATCTTTGTGTTTACATTCATTTCATCTCGTTTCTATTGGCTTGCATCAGAATATTGGCATAGGATTTACCCTTGTTAGGTACCCTATGTTTCTGCTCTCCTTGCCATTAATGTTTCTCTTCTGAATGTATTATCTAAGAAATGATTTTAGTTGGTTTAACTAGTGTAGTGGATGTTATTGCCTGCTCTCTGATGTATGAATTAAATGAATTCAGTTCTGAGATGTTTCTTGTTGAGGATTTAGTTGGAAGATTTGGGAACACTGGGGATTAGAGTTAGCCCTGTCCACTAGGATCCTTGTGCGACCAGCTGGTATTTAACTTTGTACTCTGAAACTATGTTGTCTCCTCCTCTTTTATCAGTCCATATCACACAATCATCTTTAAGATCCTATGTTTTAGATGACTAGCCCAATTGAAAGCCTGCCTATTGATTATCAAGAAAATCCTTTCCTGACTCCATTGCCCAATGGTTTTGAATATTTCCTGGAATACTTCACCTCTGCCTTTTTCCTCTTTGCTCATCCTTGTCTTACATTGAACCCTTATTTCCTGATAACCAGCAACCAAATCAAACAAATCAAACAAACAAACCTTGTGCCTATAACTAGCCTAACATCTTAACATTCGAGCTTCAAGACAAATATACTTTGACTATTATAGAGAGATCCCTCTCTAGACCTAGGAGAGCTAGATCCTAAGGTCTGAAAGTGGTTTGATGTTGTCTCATCTTTTGGTCTTGCCAATCTTTCCAAAACATGGGAACCCCAACATAATGGCAACTCCGCTGGGGAATCTTGAGTGTATTACACCTTAAACATTCTTAGGCATTCAAAAAACCTAAAATATCTGGTTAGGTTGGCATTTAAACAGTCCCATCCTCACATCAACCTCTATACCATTTGTTGTGTTCTCCCATACTCTTGGACAGAGTCTGGAAAGGGCCAAGTGGCCTCCAGATCTCACACTCTTTCAGAGGTGACATATCCGGTTAATGTCCTCCCAGTCAATCTCTGGTTAGAGTTTGCTGTGTTTGGAAGATATCTCTGAAAGGGGACATCTCATAAGCACTGTGGTGGACAGTGTACCCTCCAAGAACATCCTAAACCTTTCCACCTGGTGACTCCATATTCCCTAAACTTTTTAAAGACTCCACTGGTGATCAGTAGGCCTACTGATTATCTTGGTTCACATTAGACTCCACTGGAAGACCAGCCTCCATCACAACATCAACCACAATAAAAGAAACAAGTAGGGTTAAGCTGCTTGGTCAGAAAACAACATTCTGGCTTCTAGAACCATTCATACAAGAGCTTACCCTAACCCAGACCCACCTAGAATAGTTGACAACCCTGAGAGTATCCTCAAAGGATCCCCTACACCTAAAAGACCAATTATTTCTAGCCACATCCATAGAGCTAACTCTGCACCAGAAGATCTTACAGCTCTATCACACTTTCACCTTGACCTAGACCTACCTAATAGATTACCTAGAACTAGGTCATTCAGTATTTTAGACCATCTAGACCTTGAGCTTCCTGATTCACCACCCCAAAGTGGTAAACACCCTGGGAAGGGACAAACCCCTCCATCTACACCTCCTGATATACATCTCATACAAAACTTGGGGCTCAATCATCCTAGATCCGCTCATCAGTCTTCTGTCGGTCATAGTATCCCTTTCATTCACATACCAGTTGTCCAAGTCAATCCTTTACCTCGTCAAAACATCATCATGGCAGCCTGGTATGCACCTATGGTTTTACCTCAGCCTCTAGTACCCTTACCCAATGATTATCAGTCAAAGATCCCTCACTTCACTGCAAAAGAGTCCATCACAGCCCAGCAACATGTAGATAAGATGGAAGATTCTTTTGACCACATGGAAATAGATGATGATACAGTCAAAATGAGAATCTTTGCCCAGAGCTTAGGGGGTGATGTGAAGAAATGGTTTAAGGGCCTACCTCCAGGTAGCATCAATGATCTTCCAGCTTTATATCAGACTTTCATAAACAAATGGGAAACTAAGGCTAACCCTCGCCAACTCTTAGCAGAATACATGAGCCTTAAAAGAAACGTAGGAGACAGTGTCCATGATTACACAACAAGATTTAACAGCATTTACAATGCCCTCCCTCCACATATGAAACCTCCACAAGGCATGGATTTAGCAAAATGCCCCAAAGGCTTTGATGCTGACATGGCCTATGAGCTTAGGGATAAAGAGTACAACACATTGGAGAACATGCAGAAAGGATAAGTGAACATAGAGGAAAATCTGAGTGAGAAAAGAGCAAGACTGAGATCTGAGAAGAGGGTAACATACAGAGATGACAATGTAGCTTCCTCATCTGACCAAAATTATGATAAATTGTCTAAAAATGTGGAAAAGTTACAACAAATGATGGAAAAAATGGTTTTCACAGTTAGCAATCAGAACAAAAACCAGAATCATAACCAGGACCAAAACTTTAGGAGGAACAATAACAATCCCAACAGACAAAGAGAATCAGATCAACAAGTCATTCCCCCATTTCAAGAAAAATTTCTTGATGAAGATGAAGGGATCATAGAAGAGTCTGAAGGGAATACAATAAACATGTTTGAAGTAGAGGATTCAATCCATAACTATTACTTGACAGAAGAATATCAGCCCTCACCCTCTGGTTGGGATGAGGAATGGGCAGAAACTAAGGATTACAGATTAGGATTTGAAAATGCCATGATGGAGGTCAGAGAACAATATGAACTTAGAAGAAAAAAGAGCCAAGAAACTACTAAACCAAAGGCTTATGAGGTCACCATCAAGAAGAGACCTGGGAAAACTTCTAAAGCAACTGCTGAAAGTAACAAATCAGCAGCTGAGAGTTCTGGAAAGAACAGAGAAAGGGACAACCAAGACACTGATACACAAGGTAAACCAGCTAGCAGCACTGACACTACAGTTAGTGCCCCTGATAAAACAGTCTCAAACACTGTAGATAACGAGAATCAACACACTGATTCAACCACTAAAACAGTGGCTAACAAAACAGAGTTGAACATTCTGAAGAGTCAGTCCACTTTCAATTTGGAGAGTGAGATTGCAAAAATTAAAATCTCTGTCCCACTCTCTGAGCTGGCCACTCAGGATGTATATAAAGGCCAAATTTTGAAAGCATTGAATTTAGGTGAGAACAGTGACACTGTAAATCTGAGTGATGATCAACCCGCCCTTCTGTTTGGTCCAAAGATAGAAGGAAAGTTTCAGGAAGGGGTAGTGCCCCCTTTTTATATCAGTCTTAATGTCCATGATAAGATTCTCCACAATGCAATGCATGATTCTCGGGCATCACACAACCTAATGCCTAAAGTAGTGATGGAAAGATTAGGCCTGGAGATAACTTGTCCCTATAAAGACCTATATTCATTTGACTCTAGTAGAGTAAAGTGTCTTGGCCTAATCAAATATTTATGTGTGAGCCTTGCCCAGATTCCAGCAAAATGCATGGTCATGGATGTGGTTGTGGCAGATGTGCCACCCAAATATGGCATGTTATTATCGAGATCATGGGGAGCCAAGTTGCAAGGAACAATGCAGATGGATGGTGCTTATGCCACAATCCCAATCTTTGGCCAACTTAGAAGACTGTACAGGGAAGCACAAATGAAATTCCTAGTTAGTAGCCCTTAAAAGCTTGAAAATTCTCCTCTATACTCTGTCCATACAGACCTGGATTCCTTTATCTTCTGCAATGATGAATCTTTGGAGGGACCAGAATCTGAAAACGTAGATACAAGCAAAGGTACACATGATGAAACAGAGCCAATGGACTTTACACAATGGCTACCCTAGACTCAGAGGAGGAAGACGTAGAAAACTTTGAACAGTGCACTGAAACAACAACGCAAATTGAACCAAAAACAGAATGCAATCAGCCAACTAGTCACCTCTCTGACTTCCACATCCATAACGAAAAACTAAACATCCCACAGCCTAGTGCAAACCCTATAACGCAACATAATGGCGAACCCAGCTGTAGGGAAAGGAAGGATAACAAAAACGAGAGTGAACCCCTGTGGGAAATGAGTTTCGATAGGTCCTGCACAAGAAGAACTGCCGGGGCAGGAATGTGGATACATAACACAGGGAGTGATGACACAGAGAGCCATGCCTGCAATCTGCACTTCAAATGTACAAACAACATTGCAGAATACAAGGCTCTTATCCTAGGCTTAAACCTGTTGAGAAAATTAGGAGCCCGTAGGATAAGTGTGCATGGGGACTCTGAGTTGATTATTAAACAGGTGAATGGTGAATACACAACAAAACATCCTAGATTGAGAGCTTATAGGAATGACGCTATGGATTTATTGAAAACATTTGTTGAATACGAATTAGTGTTTGTTGCTAGGAGTCAAAATGTCATTGCAAACAGATTAGCTTGCCTAGCTAATTCATACCCTAAGACTCCAATCGACCAACGAATTATCATACAGACCAAATTCATACCTGCAGTGCTGGATAATGAAAAACATTGGCAGGTCTTTGAGGGAGATAAGCAAATCGAAGATTTCTTGATAGGCAGGAATGAGTTTGAATTTCCTGATTCAGACTCTAAATCTGACAGTAGCTGCCTAGGTGAAGAATCCTCAGATGAGGAGGAGACACCCTGTAACATAGAGATAAACACTTTAAACGAAGAAACTGGAAATTCAAATGGAAATTGTGAAAACACGGAAAATGAAGAAGTGGAGGTGTTGCAGGCCAAAGATAAGAACATACCCAGAGGCCTGGCACCCTTAGAGGACCTCTTTGAATTTGATGATGTAGATAAAAATCCTACCTTAGAGCATGCAAACTCTGACGTAGAAGAATGCAATATAGGCACAGTGGATAAGCCAAAAATGATCAAATTGGCTAAGTCTCTCCCGGCAAACATGAAAAAGAAATACATTGACCTTTTCAAATAATTTATTGACGTGTTTTCTTGGAGCTACGAAGACTTAAAGGCTTATGACACCAACATTATACAACACAAAATACCTTTAAAATAAAATCAGAAACCTTTCAGACAAAAACTTCGCAGGATCAATCCAAAAAAATTGCCTGCAATTGAAAAGGAGATTAAGAAGATGTATGATGCGGGCATAATAGTTCCTGTCAGGTTCTCTGATTGGGTATCAAATTTAGTGGCTGTGAGAAAGAAAACAGGGGAAATCAGGCTGTGTATAGACTTCATAAATCTTAATAGAGCCTCGCTCAAAGACAATTACCCTTTGCCAAAAATGGAACACATTCTTCAGAAAGTAGTAGGCTCTAAGAGAATCTCCCTGCTAGATGGTTTCTCAGGTTACAATCAAGTCTTAGTAATCCCAGAAGACCAACTCAAAACAGCCTTTACCACTCCATGGGGCACCTTTATGTATGTAAAAATGCCTTTTGGACTGATGAACGTTGGGGCAACCTTCCAAAGAGCGATGGATATAGCTTTTTCAGATGAGACAGGACACTTTATTGTTAGCTATTTGGATGACATAACAGTCTACTCCAAGACTGAAGAAGAACACCTAGAACATCTGAGAAAAGTGTTTGAAAAATGTAGAAGGTTTGGTCTGTCATTGAATCCTAAGAAAACTGTATTTGGGCTGCAAGAAGGAAAAAGTATTGGCCACATTATATCCGAAAAGGGAATCAAGATAGACCCACAGAGATTTGAGGGAATACTACAAATCACACACCCGAGAAACATCAAATAATTACAGTCCTTCATTGGGAAAATCAACTTCCTTAGGAGATTTATCCCAAGCCTGGCTGAACACCTTAGGAATATGACTAACATTCTGAAGAAAGGTGTGGGAGTTAAATGGACTGTTGGAGCTAAACAATATTTTGAATCAGTAAAAAATTCACTCACCCAAGCTCCTGCTCTGATCAACCCAGATTTCTCTAAATATTTCCTGATCTTTTCATTTTCCTCTGAGCATACAGTGGTTGCAGTCTTGCTACAGAAAAACACAAATGGAATGGAACAGCCAATTGCCTTTTTTAGCAAAGCAATAAGGGATGCACCCTTGAAATACAACATAATGGAAAAACAAGCCTATGCCTTAATCAAGGCCTTAAAGTACTTCAGGGTGTACATATTGCATTCTCACACCATAGCTTATGTGCCTAACATAGTTTTCAAAGATATATTGTCCCAAGATCCTGATGGAAAGAGGGGCAAATGTATTGCTGTGATTTTAGAATATGACCTTGAGATAAAACCCACCAAACTAATTAAAGGTCAGGGCTTAGCACAACTGATGGATAAATCAAAATTACAAGCCCTAGACATTAACATGATAAATACCTTGGATGAGCAACAGGAATTGAGTGATCCCACTATTGAGGAAAAGTTTCAAAGCTCTCCTTGGTATTCTGACATTCTGTATGTGCTTGCACACCTCAATGCCCCACCTGAACTGTCAAAGACTAAGGCCAGATTCATTAAAATAAAAGCCAGAAACTACTGCATTTTGAATGAAAACTTATACTGGAAAAACCCAAATGGCCTATTGCTTAAATGTTTGCCTGAAAACGAGGCAGAGAGGATTAAACAAGAATTCCATGTCGGAGAATGTGGAGGCCACCTGAATTGGAAAGCCACTGCAAAAAAAATACTCAAAGCTAGCTACTATTGGCCTACACTCTTCAAATATGTCCATAAGATGATCATTGCCTGCCACAAATGCCAGATTTTTGAAGGAAAAAGAAAACTCCTTCCCTTACCTCTATAACCCATCACTGTTGAAGGTCCCTTTCTACAATGGGGCCTAGATTTCATAGGGGAGATTCACCCTACTTCTTCTGCACAACACAAATGGATCCTAACAGCCACAGACTACTTCACTAAGTGGATAGAGGCCATACCTACTAGGAATGCCATAGATTCAGTCATCATTAGTTTCCTAGAAGGTCACATCCTCTCTCGGTTTGGCTGCCCAAGGAAAATAATCACTGATAATGCTACTGCTTTCGGATCCAAGAAAATGGTTGATTTTTGTCACAGGTATCAAATAGCACTCGGTCATTCAACTGCCTATTATCCTCAAGGTAATGGATTAGCTGAATCATCAAACAAGAGCCTGGTGATCATCATTAAAAAGTTGCTGGAAGAGAACAAAAAGTCACGGCATAACAAGTTGGTACATGCTTTGTGGGCTGATAGGCTTACAACAAAGAAATCCATTGGGATGTCACCATATCAGCTTTTCTATGGGACAGAAGCAGTGTTTCCTACTAGCCTTGGGGTACCAGTGATTAAGCTGGTCCAGGAGATTCAAACAGAAGAAGACACTATGGTGAGAAGGATAAACCAGAAAATTCATCTCCAACAAACAAGGGAAGAGGTTTAAGACAGAGCAATGAAGGTTCAGGAAAATATAAAGAAATTTTTTGACAAAAGAACCAAAGCTGCTGATCTCAAAATTGCGGACAAAGTTCTGAAGTGGGACTCAAGAAGAGAGGATAAAGGAAAGCACGGCAAGTTTGACAGTTTTTGGCAAGGTCCATACATCATCCAGGCCACTGTGGGTCCAAATGCCTTTTCCTACAAGAATTAGATGGTACAGAGCTGTTTGGGGGTCCCGCCAATGGCAGGATGCTCAAACACTACTTCTACTGATTCACAATTTCCAGTTTCCATTACCATTGTACATACCATTCCAGTTTTCTATTTTCAAGAAAAAAGAGAAAATGTTTCAAAAAAACAGAGGAAAGGAGAGGTTCAAACATGCTCAAAACATGAACCTCAGAAGTGAAAAATATTGGCTCTAATATGATCAAAACCTGAGCCAAAGAAAGTAAATACAACTGGTCCTAACATGCTCAAAATCTGGACCAGCAAAGAAGAAAGAAGAATCGGCTCTAACATGCCCAAAACCAAAGCTGAAATGAAGAAAATAAGTGACTCTAGCATGCTCAAAACTTGAGTCACAAAAAGAAAAGAAGGATACTTCAAGTTTCAGATTTCGAGCCTTCACAGTTTTGTTTCCAGTTTTCTGCAAATTTTGTCCATGTGCAACTGTCTTTATGCCTTGGACCCACAGCAAGTCAGACAGTCTAATCCTGGCTTGACTGTTTTTCAATTTCTGTCGTAGAATATAGAGAAGAAATCTGTTGGACAGTTTAATCCCAGCAGATATTAGATTAGGTAGAGAAAAAAATGAGACCAACAGTCTAATCTGGTCTCATGGAGTAATAAGGGTAAATTTAGAATAGGTTTATTTTCTGTTATAAAAATAAATGATGTAAAGGGTCTGCTAGCTCAAATGCACCCTAGAAGAAGAAAAAATGCTAGGATTGTAGTGTGGGTAGGTAGTTTGTTGGGAAATTTTTTCTGCTGATGTAATGTCTTCATATTGTGGCAGCTGAGCTAAAGAAAGTAAGGATGTGTCAAGCAGCGGGCACCTGGCCTACACCAAAGATCTACTCTCTGAATTCTTGACTCCTTCAAGAAGAAGCCATCCCCATGTGGAGCCACTGTTAGCCCCTTATAAATTCCTTGACAAGTAAGCAAGGGGCTAATTTGTTTCATAAGCTTGCAAGGAATGCATTTCCCTTGAAAACACATCACCCTTGCAGCCTTTTCAGTTTCCCTTCCTTGTGATTGTTTCCCTCTGCTATTCTGAGTCAATAGGCCTTACTGATAAAGAATTATGCTCCAAAAGGCTTTATTCTGCCCTTTATACCCTTGCAAATTGCTTCATTTTCACCCCTTTTTCCTTTTGTCAAAGTCCCCTTTGTTCCCCCTAAATTTCCCCTTACGCTCCTAAAACTTCCCAAAATCCCCATGAAATCCCACCCACTCCCTTTTTTTATGCCTAAATCCCCCTCATTCCCCTATCATCGCCCTTGGCTGGCCTTAAAATGCTTTAAAAACGAGACAAAAACCATATTTTCTGCATAGTCTGGGCCTAGCCCACGCATGACCCTACGCTATGACCGAGCACTGGCCTGAAAGGCGATAATATCCAATATATATCGGGAGCGCTCCTGGTCGTTGATCTTTATAGATTGGACGACGATCGTTAACTCCGCAGTGTCAGTGTTTCCCCCGTTCAAACCCCCGACTGCGCAATCACCGTCCATTCATCCGCAGATCCGACAGTTCGGAGTGTACCTACCCCTGTGGTCCCCACCGTGCACTATCCATAAAACAACCCAACTTTCATCGCACCACTAATGGGGGTCGGGCAGTATTTTCCCATTTCCCAGCGATTCCATACATTGTTCGACACGTGGCTCATGTACGATTCCAAAACCGCTTGCTCATCGCACGTTATCTTTCGGTATAGGATGCGCAGCAATATGCATATCCGCCGTCAGATCTGCCCTTGCCCATCCAACGGTCATCGCTCAAAGAAGTTGCGCGGGGTTTAATCCATAGTCGTTGTACTCTTGGCCCACCGTTTGTCATCCTCCACTGCATGTTCAACCGTCGATCTCCTATGAGATCTGATGGTCTAGATTTGTTTCCTCGCTGATTGGCTTTTCCGCCATCACCCGGTCCCACCACGTCACCTCCACGTGTGTTCGCCATACACCCACCCTTCCCATTGCATATATCTGATTCAAGGGTCGATGTTTTTAAGGTTTTCATTTAAATTCTATCACAGGCCGCCAACCTTTCGCCATCTCTGTTCTCTATCATTCCACAACATTTTTCCACCATTTCCCTGCAGTTCCACTATCACCCATGCAAACATCCACATCATCCGAGCCCACGCATTGTTTTCTTAACAGGTTTCATGTTTTTGTAGGGTTTCAGAAAGGCAAAAAACTGCCATGGTTCATATGTACTACTTTAATGGCATGTTGTGCAGACCGAATTAAATCTGGAAACTGGTACTACAGAGAAATGCCCGGAAAGGTAGCGGCGACATAAATATTATCCCAGGACAGTTCGATCTCCGCAAAAAAAAACCTATCCAGCGCCATTAAAGCCCAAATTTTGCAGAACAAGACATTTATGGAGCAGTGGAGAAAAACCAGCTAATGATCAAGGATTCAGCATTCGGTATTGAAGGATTTGAGCCTTAATACAGCGGTTTAGAGGCAAAGCACCAAATCAGTGATCCCATGGATCATGCAGAAAGGTACAGCACGCAGAAATTCATGTATATCAGGGTTTCACATCAACAGATTTCCCCAAAGGACAAAGCGCCCATATCAGTTCCATTTTTTACCGTGTTCCTGAAGATTTCCACCTTAACCACATTCCAAAGCTACCAGGGCATTTTTTTCACAAGCATGGCAGTCCATTCAGTCATTTTATTTATGCACCAGAGTACTACACAGCACTGCATTCAGAGTACATCAGAGACATATCAGAGTAATCTGAAGTCTGAAGAAGATCATTCGTTCACCCAAAGAACACCAGGGATTAATGCACAGGATTTATACAGAGTTGGTTTCAGCCTTCTTCCTCTTCTGGAGTTTTAATGCTACATTTAGTTCTTCACCTACTTTCTCTGCTCCTCTGGAGCTATAAATTCAGGAAGAAACTTATTGTAAAGGTTGTTGATCAGTTATTAGAGAATTCCAAGTAGTTTCTTTTGAGACACAGTCTCTGTGTAAAGTTGTAAGATAGGCTGAGGAATATGATTTCAGACTGAGTATTCAGCTATTGGCAATGTTGTACTTGATTGGTATTGCTATTTAATATGACAAGAACATTTCTTTGGATCCTGATCTGAAGCAGCAGTGATGTTTTCCTATCTTTGTGTTTACATTCATTTCATTTCATTTCTACTAGCTTGCATCAGAATATTGGCATAGGATTTACCCTTTTTAGGTACCCTATGTTTCTGCTCTCCTTGCCATTGATGTTTCTCTTCTGAATGTATTATCTAAGAAATGATTTCAGTTGGTTTAACCAGTGTAGTGGATGTTATTGCCTACTCTCTGATGTATGAATTAAATTAATTCATTTCTTAAATGTTTCTTGTTGAGGATTTAGTTGGAAGATTTGGGAACACTGGGGATTAGAGTTAGCCCTGTCCACTAGGATCCTTGTGCGACCAGCTGGTCTTTAACTTTGTGCTCTGAAACTGTGTTGTCTCCTCCTCTTTTATCAGTCCATATCACACAATCATCTTTAAGATCCTATGTTTTAGATGACTAGCCCAATTGAAAGCATGCCTATTGATTAGCAAGCAAATCCTTTCCTGACTCCATTGCCCAATGGTTTTGAATATTTCCTGGAATACTTCACCTCTGCCTTTTTCCTCTTTTCTCATCCTTGTCTTACATTGAACCCTTCTTTCCTGATAACCAGCAACCAAATCAAACAAATCAAAAAAACAAACCTTGTGCCTATAACTAGCCTAACATCTTAACATTCAAGCTTCAAGACAAATATACTTTGACTATTATAGAGAGATCCCTCTCTAGACCTAGGAGGGCTAGATCCTAAGGTCTGAAAGTGGTTTGATGTTGTCTCATCTTTTGGTCTTTCCAATCTGACCAAAACATCGGAACCCCAACACATAGATTAGCAACAAGTTAGACTGTTCAATCCTGGCTTGTCTGCTTTTAAATTTCTGTTTTTGAATTTAGAGAATAAAAGTCTGTCAGACAGTCTAATCCTGACAGACAGTAGTTAGGTAGAGAAGCTTATGAACTCAACTGTTTAAACTGAGTTCATGGAGAAATAAGATTAGAAACAAATTAGTTTTTTTTTTCAAAAGAATAAAATGTTGTTAAAGAGAGTTTTCTAGTCTAAATGCACTCTGAAAAGAAGAAAAAATGCTAGGATCATTAGGTATGGGTAGGTAGACATGTTGTTTTGATAGAATTCCATTTTTTTAAATTGCTGCAGAGATCATCAAAAAGAAAGGTTGCTACCCAATGGATTAAGGCACTGGTTTAATGAAAGCCAGAGGTTTGCAGCTAAGGTTCTAGACACCTAAAAAACTAGCTGTCTTCCCCAAGTGGAGCCATTCTTAGACACTAATAAATTCTGTTATACCAAGAAGTGGCTAATTTTGTTCTTCAAAACTTCAATATATAATTCCCTTTGAAAACCTATCATCTTTGAAGTTTTTATGAAGATAAATATTTTTTTAGTTAATATTCACTATTGTTTCCCTTTTATCCTAAAAATATGCTATTTACTAAGAGAAAAATTGCTCATGAAGCTCCATTTTCCCTCATTTACCCTTCTCCATTTTCCCTCTCTATTTTCATCCATAAACCTTTTCATTTACCTCTCAATCCCTCGAATTCCCCTTCAAAGCCTTGTAAAATCCCTTTATAAGGTTTAAAAAACCCTTTTCCCCCTTATCAGAACCCTCAAAAATCCTTCAAAAAACCTTAAAAACACCATTTTTGCACCAAGGCCTTAAGCCCCTTTGGCCTTAGCCCCGGCTCCTTTTTTCCGCATAAAACCAGAGCGGTAACCCGTAGTTAAACCCCATCGCGTAATCGCAATCGGGGTTTTTTATTTTCCTTATTACCTTTTACTTTTGAAAACTTTCATTGCGATAAGCACTTTTCTTTTAAAAACCCCAATCCCTTCGCCTTCTTCACAAAACCCAGAGCCCCGCAATCGGGTGCTAAAGAACTAAAAAAGGCATGTCCAAACCCTTTTTCCTTTGTTTTTTATGAAACCTGACGATATGTTTTAAAAAAAAATTGGGTCGTCAATCACTACAAGATCAATGGCCATCGGCTCATCGCATCGCAAATACGCATGAGTCCTTCCTTTCTTTGTGTCTTTCAAAATTCCGATGCGATGAAACCTCAGTTGTCGATAATCCCTCCGATCCGATGGTCAATACACAATCGCATCACAATTTTTCCTTTTGTTCTTTCTTTTTTCCTTCTCCAATGCCAATATCCCCAATTGAATCTTAGCTGTCGAATCCACAAGAACCAACGGCTAAGATTTTTTCACACCCCTCCCATAACTTTCCTCCTTTACCCCTTCGATTACATCCCCATCGTTAATTTCCTTTAATCCAATGGTCCGCATTTCTTCCGCTTTCAAACCCTGCCCTTTTCATTTCTCCCCCATCGACAGATCTTGACCGTCTATTCCTGAGATCCAAGGGTCAAGATCTAAACCGCCACTGACCCTACCCACCTTTTCCGCCCGTGCATCTTGCTCTCCATCACGTGCGATCCGCACCGTTGGATCTCCAGCCTCTGATCCGACGGCTAGAAACCTTTTTCGTGTAATTTTTTTCCTGAACATTAATGCCAAAAAATTACGCGAAATAAGCGGTTTTATAAAGCCATGTGTTGCGTAGCGAAGAATATCGCGTTTTTTTGGGGCCAAATTCAAAACCACTTCGAAGCAGTGTGAAACCAGTAGTTTTTCCACTAAAACCACCTTTCCCCATTTCTTTGATTTTCCTCTTTTAATTATAGGTCGTCCATTGTTTCAATCTAATGGCCCAGACTGCTTTGAAACCTCATATCCTTGCCCCTTCATTTTCTTCCTGAACAATTCACCAATACTTCTTCGCTGTCAATCTCTAAAGATCAACATTTCTGATTAATTCTCCCCACCCAGCCATCGCCTATCTCCTCTGCTCCCAAACACCCCGTTCAAAGAATCTTGACCGTTGATCATTCTAGATCAACGACTCTCATTTATCCTATGTCCAAACTTCATTTTTAGCCCCATTTCACTTTTGCCAAAAAAATTTCCCGTTTTTATTACATTTTCTTCCATTTCATTATAATGTTACCCCCTCTGCATTATAAATTCCCCGATTGATCTCAGTCATTGATCAATCTATATCAACGGCCCGGACTTAATCTTCCCTTCTTTTCATCCAACCGCCTCCCCATCAAACCCATCAAGAAATCTCGATCGTCGATTGATCTAGATCGACGGCCACAATTTATTCTCACGCACATAACGCCCTTTAACCTATTCTTCACGGATTTTCTTCATTTTGTTCGTTTTGCGTAGGTTTTGAAGGTTTCTCCATAGTTTTAAAAGAAAAAAAAGGTCGGGGATGACGATCCCCCAGGACACTATCAATGAAGAAAATGAAACTCCAGGGTTCACATCATGATTTTACCCATGTCTCATGAACATTGGTAATGTTATAAAACCCTCCGCGCACCTGCCAAACTGCAAAAACACAGTCAGAGTCCATTTATTGAAGAAAATCAGTATTGAAGACATGAGATCAAAGAGTATCAGGTTTTAAAGGTTTAAATCAGAGTTTTTAAAAGGATTAAGGCATAAACTCAGAAAATCAAATGCCTGATCCACAGTCAGCAGAGTATGAAGACTTGAAGATGAAGATTAAGCCTAATTAGGCCTAAAACACAGAACAAAGACTGATTTAATGTGTTCTAAGATAAAACAAGGAGATCTATCAGTCTGAGAAGCCTCCACTAACACATCAAAGGCTAATTGAATCCTCTCCAGCTACCAAAAGCCACTTGCAGCCTCAAAGAAATCAAAAATACATAGTTACTGCCTATTTCAAAAATATTTGCCTAAAGACAGCTGAATAGTTATTTTAAACAAAAGAAGATATTTCAAATTTTCAGTGAAGTTATTGTAAAGCATAAATAGGCCTCGAAGTCAAAAAAAATTCCTCATTAAGCCTAAAAAGACAGAAACAGAGTAAATGGAACATAATCATAATTCAATGCTCTCCTGCCTTAGGCCTTGCATGGTTTTCAAGGCTAGGAGTTGCATTTAGTGTAGAATTTATTACACTCCAATCCTAAAATTCTTCCACCTCCTCGTTTCTTCTATAAATACTTCTGAAGAAGATGAGATACAAATTGGTTGATCACTAGTTGTAATACTAAAACTCTCTGAAATAATACATAGTCTATTCAAATTTGAAGAAGAAATTGAAGTCTTGGAAGCTTGATGGTGGTGTGACATGCTTGTTCTTGAGAAGGCTCTATCATTGGATTCATGAGCTTGGCTATTGGTGATGTATTCTGAACTGTTCGTTGTTTTTCCTATTTTCATTATGTTTCATAATTTCTTACTACAGTAGGATAAAAATTTTAGGCTAAGAAATGACTTCTGGAAGCACCTTAGACTTGTTTATCCTTCACTATTCTATGTTTTCTTATGGTGAAGTATTTTGGAGTCTCCAATTTTTCTCTTTAGTCCTCATGCTTTTTTATTTCTCTAATAGTTCAAATAGTTGGTTTCAACATGATTTATGGTTTTCCCTGCTTGTCTGCTGCCACTTGAAAACTATTTTTGAAGTCTTCCTTTGAAGTACCATTGTTCGTAGTTTGCCAAAGAGGTATGTTTTGATCATACTCATTGTTCCTGCTATAATAGTTGTTTTAAGGGTCTTTATAGTTGTAATCATGGATGTTTAGGAGTTCCCTCTTCTATGACTGCAATTATCAACGAACCTTTCATGTTTTCTAATTCCTTTGAAATAAAATCTTTGAGGAAATAGGGAGTTCCCTGAATCTTATATTTCATTTTGAAAGTTGTTTTGAAGTCATTATTTTCTTAAAGTGTGGTTCGTAGAATTTATGGTGAGCCCTGTCTATCAAATGCCTCTTCATGTTCAAATTATGTTTTCAAGCTCCCTTTGTTGAGAATTAAACCTCTCCTTTCAAAATAATTAATTTTCACCTCATCCACAAAACTAAAGCATCCTGTGGCCAAGTTAGATTTGCCCTTTGATATCCCATATCCATTTATGAGCCTGTTACCAACTTCATTTTGACTCCATTTCCCAATGAATCTGATATTTCCTCTTTCTAACTATCTTTCCTAGACCTTTCACGTTCTGCAGTATCAATTCAACCAAACAAACAAATAAAACAACACTTGTACTTCATAACTAGTCTAAAACCAATACTTAAAGAAAACAAGATATACCTTTGCAAACAATTTGAGAGATCCCTCTCTGAGAACAGGAGGACTAGATCTTGGAACTCTAAATATTGGTTCTGATGTTGCCTTGTCTTTTGGTTAGCCAATCTATCAAAACACGGGACTACAACATGGGGTTCATACCAACATCGATCGATGCTAGTCACAGGCTAAGTATTTTCCATAAGCACTGGTGAGACACTGAAGGGCCGCACTGCTCCAAAAAAGTGGGCTTTTAGGGAGCTATTGGAGTAATGATTAAAAGAGAGATTGATCTTCACACTATAAGGGATCCAAATCCATGTTTTCATGATAGAAAAAGTACACATGGATCACTGTAAGGGTTCTCCAAGATCTAGGAACAGGGAGTACAGGGACAGTGACAAAATGTTGTGTAACGAATGCCCCCTAAAGCATGAAGGAAGAGCGAGAGTGAGGGTGAAATTCTTTACGAGTATGTGCCAAGACCAAAACACTTTCATCGGAAAACCTGTGAATCAAGTACATATATACAATTGAAATTTATGATATAAATACATGAGTACAATGCATGGACGCAGCCATCCATAAAAGAGATCATGTAATAGGATCCATGGTATCGACATGGCCATCCAACAATAATAAGGATCATAAATATGGACTCAGTTATGGTCGCATCCATCCATCAAAAAGAGTCATGTATACAATCATGAATAACTCATATCACCTTGCAACCTAGAATTTATAAGAGAAAATCCCAGCTCTTGTGCTCCGTCACGACCCAATAAACTACAAATACAGGCATGTGAATGAGTGAGATGAATTTGAACATGCAAGAAAATTTCCTGGTTACCAGTCAATAATGTAAACTGTTAATAAAATCAAGAGACATCATCAATAATGACAATGGCCCTCAAGGTACTAGCAGTACAATCCATGAGATGTGAATAAGGAACTAAAGTAGAACACTCATTAAATCACCCAATCGAAGGCCAATGATGTGAACCTATCGTCAAATGTGAACAACTTGCCATTAAAGCATGCAGGCTCTAAGGTACTAGAAAAGGAGTCTCTAGACCAACTTCCTGGATAATGAGCTGAAGTCGACATGAAGCAATCCATCGAAGGAGGGCCATGATGTATCCCACATCATCGATGCGAGAACATATTGATGAGATGACTCCGAAGTATGGCAGTATTTGACTCAAGTACGATCGGAGGTCATGTTGACGATATTGGTAATCAAATGAGAGGCAAACATATTTCCCAAACCCATGGAGGCAAAGTGACGAATGTAGGATATCCCCAACCCAACACGAACTGCAGATAAGTGTCATGGTCAAGAGTGACATGATGTCGACACAACTGATAAATACTTCCATTTTTGCCCCACCATTTCTGGCAAGTACCCCAATTATTTTTAAATACAAGCTTGAAGGGGATAAAATTTAATTTTCATATAATTTTTTCCTTCAGACAAATCCCTCCTAGTAAATTTTACGAGCCCTAGGAAGGAAGAACTCTATAGCATCATGGTGAAAAGTCCAACGTCGTTAAATTTTAACGATTCCGGCAAAGGTGAAACTCAATGCATTTTCATGTTTAGAGAGTTTGAAAAGAGGCTGAAAAGAAAACTCCATAGGGCCATTTTCGTAGATAGTCCCTCGAATCCGAAAATGTAGAAAACAAAGTTCGAGAGATCGTCTTAGTCGTGATTGACTAAGGTATTCCTTTTTCGTAAATTATTTATCCCAACCTGAAAAAGGGGTAAAAATATACTGGGTAAACGACATTTTTTTTACTCTAACAAATTTAAAATGACAAATACTCGATAATATTTTCATATTTTGAGAGTCAGAAAAATCTTAAAGGTGACTGCACCTGAAGGAACGAGTGGTATAAAAGATAACAATTGGTTCAAGTTATGGTGGAACTGCTCAGAACAAGTAAAGGTCAAGAGGTGGGCTAACAATACCACGCATTGCAATTTTTCCTTGGTAATGGGTAAAAAAACCAAGTGAAGGCGTACGATCGTCCAAGAAGATGGTGACGATGGAATGAGAAAACCAAGGTTCATCTGGAAAAATAGGCTGATAAAATGGCAATCACGAGAGGTAAAATGAGAATGGTTTCATTTTTACATAAGCTTGAAAACATGGAGAACTATGCTTGGAATTGGTTTCATTTTTACACAAGCTTGAAACAAAGATAAATTATGCTTGAAACTAGTTTCATTTTTACACGATCTTGAAACATGGAAACTATGTTTGGAATAAGCTTACATGCCCCCAACATAGTGACTCAATTCGAGGTACATGCCCCCCAAGCTTCATTTCATTCACCTAAGTAGACTGCTGGTTACTAACAGGTGTATGGAATGAAGGTTTATTTACGAGATCAAGTGAAATACTCGAGTTGGATTTTACGATACCTAATTAAAGACGCAAATTGAAAGGGGATTTGTTTCATTTTTTTATAGAGGTTGACACAGTAAAAGAACTATCCTCATAGGGACCTATTTCATTTTTCAACGAGGTTGACATAGTAAAGAACTATCCTCATGACACCTTGTTTCATTTTTTAAGGAGCTTGACACAGGGAAAGGAAATCTACTCCAGAGAGCTTGATTCATTGTTTAAGAAGCTTGACACAAGAAAAGGAACTCTGATCCAGAGATCTTGATTCATTTTTTAAGGAGCTTGACACAAGAAAAGGAACTATGCTCCAGAGAACTTGATTCATTTTTTAAGGAGCTTAACACAAGAAAAGGAACCATGAAGCTCCAAATACCTTGTTTAATTTTTTAAGGAGCTCGAAACAAGAAAATAACTCTGCTTCAAAGAGCTGGATCATGACTCATAAGAATTCATGGCTTCTAAGAGGTTATCATTTGATGGGAGAAAAAAATTCTGGAAATTGGGGTCCAATGCCTCTAGTACATGGTATATTACATCACTGACTGTACCATCAATGGATGCGGGTATGGAACAATTTGCTACATAATTAACCTAGGACGTGGAATATACCACTGGCGTGTAAGGACCATTTAGGGATGATGGTAGACTAGGCGTCACATTAGGAAGAATGAAATACATATGATTAGTGGTCACAATGGTTCCTTCATGTGGAAAACACTCACATGAAAGAAAGAGGAGAAAATAGCTCCCATGACATAAGTATAGTCATGCCCAAGGAGTAAGTTAAAATCCAAGGGACCTTGGACAACCATCGCGTCTATATAGATAATATTTCTTGCCAAGGTGGTAGGCAACCTAGGAAGGATCCCTAAGGCTAGATTGATTCATCTGTTAAAAGCCAACAGATTTTGGGTAACAAGCACAAGCTGTGGGGAACCGAAATCCCACCAGGTATTTGAGGACATAATACTAACAAATTTGCCTTCATCTATGATTGTGCTAGGTACGGCCACATTATAGGCCTGTATCATGATCTCAAAAGGCGTGTAAGAAGGAAGATGATATCCCGTCAGTTGAATCCAATCAAAAGAAGAAATCAAACTACTTGGAGGGGGTTCCATGGGAATGGGAGGACTATCCCCTTGTGTTACAGGAGCGGGAGGATCACCCTCCTGCTTTGCAGGAATGGGAGGATTTTCCTGGGAATCTGAAGAAACTAAAATAATATGAGTGGTATGATATTCATTCCCTACAGGAAAGGCCTGATCAATCATAGGTTGAATCAAGTCAAACATTTCCTCATCCAATGGTTGGTCGGGAATGGACTCATGGGATTGAATTTCGGAGATATTAGAATTGACTAGAGATGGATTTGATCAATCACTTGATCAACTAGCGAAGGATTAGGGGAAAGTTTCTAGTAACCAATTGAAATGCGGGGTTGAGAAGCCATAAGGGTATCCAACACTTTGGAGTCTTCATCCATATAAGGACAAATATGAATGGGATGATTCCCTTCACATAACCTACAGGTAAATTTGACCTTATCCTTTTTCCTATGAGTATTATTATCACATGTTGAGGGTTTGTCACCAACATGATCACTGGAAGTTGATGACAAGAGTCGACTCGAGTCGACGAACCATACTTCTAATATCCTAGGAATGCCAGGACAATCTCTAAGAAGGTGGACACCCTTACATAGCTTTCAAGGTAATTTGACTTTGCGAGACTGATTGGAAGTTTTTTCAGCATTAGTTGCATCAGTGGTGATGGTTGCTTGGTTGACCCCTTGCTTATTTTTCTTCTTCTTCTTCACTCTCTTCTTCTTCTTCTTAGATTCATGGTTACTAGAATCCATACTTTCACCAGGCGAAGAGGATGAACAAGGTGAAGAAACAAGCGAAGAAGGAAAGGGGGCAACTTTAGGGTCAACATGAATTGACATTGTTCAAGTGGAGGTGAACTTGGTCAAGAAGTAGCTTGGACATTTGGAACCACGGGGGTCGAAAATAACCAAACCAGAAAACCAATGGTAAATCCCGAGAGGGACAATGTTGCCATATAGGGAGCACAAAATATTCCAAAAGAATGAAAAGAACTAGGATTCACATATGAGGGAGTTCCTTGATTGGTAAACTCAAGAACTATTGCCATTAGTCCCAACCTAAGATTTTCTAACCAAATGAGCATGGGTAAAATTTTATCATGGACAATAAATTTCTAAAATTAAACACAAAATAAACAAAAAAGGGGTAATATAGGTAAGAAGGTTTACCAAGTATCCGTGAACTGTATAATACCTCATGGCGAGCCGAGAAGTACTAGCAGGAAATCTCCCCAAATGTTGTGTTCGATGTATCACATTTACGAGGTGGCAGACTCAGTTACCTACAGCTAAAGGATAGTAACCTAGTGGGGTCTCCCGTTATATAATCGATGGTACAGGGAGCACAAGTCTGTGTTGGTGTTATCTAATGTGTAACCATTCAGTGAGATCATCCCCATATACTTATCATACTTTCCGCAAGAATTATGTACTTTCGTACGTAGGATGGGGTTTCACTCCCATGATGCAACACAGGCTGTTAGCGACAACTGCCAGGTTTATAGACACTGGAACACGTCTCTAGCCTAGACCCCTAAATATTTTCCTTTAATTTCCAAATTCTCCTTAGATTCATTGAATAAATTTTAAATTTTATCTTGAATTTAAGTCTCAGTTTCAAGGCCTTATCGATGTCACCTGAATCCCTAAAATGAAACTATATGAGAAAAAATACAATTGTTCATTTCGATGAAAAACTACACTAATTGAGAGGAATAATTTCACACAATCAATGCAACAATCAAGTAAATGTACTAGATAACAATTTTCGTTACTTATTTAAGTGCATACTCCAAATCAATTTGAAAATCTCTTTCACTTTCCTAGTTTTCATTGAATGCACTAAAAGCAATTGAAATGAAGTTTTTCATTTTTCATGCAAAATGAATGCAAAATATTTTTTTTTGTTTTTTGTATAAACACAATGAAAAAATATGCAGAACGAACTTCAAATGTAATCACTTGGTTTTAGTACTTATTTAATGAAATTCCTCAAAATGCTACAATATGCAATAATCAAAATACTAAAGAGAAATCCCAAATCATTTCCTAAAAAAAAACATTCTTCACTTTTCACACTAATTGACACACAAAGAAAGATGTTTCTGCTGAAAAAAGAAATGTAATCTATGCTTGTGGATGGAAGAGAGAACCAAATGCACACGGAATGGAAACTTGACAACTTTAATCATAGAAATCAACCAAAAAACAAAAAACAGCCAAACCAAAAGGTTTGAAATAGACGAAAAAACTGACTCAATAGTAGGCCTGGAATTCAACGAAACATGAAACCATTCAAGTGATAGAAATCACCTAGAAACCTTAAGATGATGAGGATACACAATTTCGAAAGAAAAGAGACCAAAGATGAACTAATTGAGACAATCAAGTCACTGACCAAAATAAAAAAAGAGAAATACGAACAGAGAAGGAAGCCTAGAAGGGTAACACACACTGGAAATCAATGAAAGGAAACCCTAAAAAAATTTACACAGAAATAATCTTACCTATGAGGTTGCATCTCACACTAGAAAGGGATAAACGCTTATGTTTTAAAACATATAGCACCGATCAACGCTTTTTTTAGGGAATTAACAGCGTTGATCAAGGAAAATGACTAAAAACAAAAGGCTTTACTTAAAGAAAGCCAAGTTTATTACTTCAGAAAGGATATTGATGACTATAATTAATCATAGAACCTAGAAACAAAGGAGAGATAGTCATCCGATGAAAGTGGAAAAAAAATCAAAAACTCAAAGAATTGAAGGAGACTAAAAAAAGGAACTCCCCAACGGAGTCACCAATTTGTTGTCTAGGTAAATCCTCTCTACAAACAGAGAGGGTACCTCTAGCCCTAGAGCAGTTCTAGAAACAAACACGACAAACAAGCATCTAATTTCCTAGATTAAATTCAATTGGAAACAAACGATACGAGTACCTACCTTAAAATTGTGCCGATTACTTTTTCCCTTGGAGTGCATCCACTTGTATTTCGCTCCAGATCACGTTCCTTGCTCCTTTGTACGATCAATACCTATGGCAAGAGACAAAAGACAATACGGAACGAGATAGAACAAATAAAACTTATATTGAATGAAATCTATCTAAATGATCAAGGAACATTATAATTTTCATCATAATAACAAAAAAAAATATAAAGTAAAAACTAGTTGTATTATATTAATGATCAGAAAAAGGAGTTACAACCTATGCCTTAATGTCGAAGCTCTCCTTCGACGGGCCCGAATCTAGGCACGTCTCCAAAGCACTCTTTTTCCAACTCAATGTGAGAAGGCTAAGAGTCTCAACTCTCTCCTTCTATGTCTATAACAATCTTCAAACCTTTCTTTGCTATTATTTCCTTCTATTCTATTCTAACTAGCAGAGGCATTAGAAAATTATTAGTTTATAGTGGTGGAGGAGGGGACATGGATCAACTTAATATGGGAGAAAGGATTATCCCCTTGGGTGGTCCCTATTTTGTAGGAACTATTATCACTCTGAAATTTCCAAAGGTTGTTCTTGTGTTTAAAAGAAATATCAGAGGTAACTATCAACCACTTTTGGAAATTAGGATCTAGCCTTCCTAAATTCAGAGAGGGCTCTCTGTATATGATTTAAATTTGTTTGTTTAATAGATTTTAGGCTTGTTATGTATGTTTGGTTGGGTTGGTTTTTTTTTGGTTGGTGGAATTAATGATTTAGATGAATAGTTGCTTATCAAATTTCCATTGGGCTATGGAGTCAATGTGCTTTGAAATAGAATTGGATCAAATTTTAAGGAAAGTTTTGCAGGGAAGGATAGGTGAGCGATATTAGATCTCAAGGCTGAATGGTGAAGTGATTTTTTAATCGAGATCAAGGAGAAATTAAGAATTCCATAAACCAGATAATGAATAAGGATGAAGAGGTCAATCAGGATCAGAATGTAATTAAGAATCCTCTAAAATGGATATTAGAAGAAAACATAGAAATGTACAACAATTAAAAGCAAAGTGTAAGTTTAAACAAATTCTGCAGTAAAACTCTTGTTATAACATTCAATTTTAGAACACATATAAGTTTATGGAATACTTAAAGAAAAAAATGAACAATTGAAATTTATACTTCACTGAGATGGCTCATCACATGAATCCTATAAAGAAGTTTTTTTATTTTTGGTTTAGTCTGTCGACTGGAAATTGGTACAATAACCCTTTGGGAAGAGATCAGTCAGGTAACAAAATGTTCAGAAGTCCACACTTGACTGACCCTTAATACTTATAATGATGACGTATTTATACAAAAATTTGCAAAAAATATCCTATCAACTCACTAGGATTTATTCTAGGAAAATAAAATATCTTTGTGCAAAAAGATAGTGACACCTTCTAACTAAATGATATCTGGCCCTGATTTCTTTGACTGTTGTTATATGTTTGTTTCTTTCATCTTCTTTCTTTCATTTGTGCATTCTTTCACCTGTATTTTCTTTCACCTTTCATAGTAAATCACAAAATTTCTCCCACGTTTCTTCATCTGTAAGTTTTATTTTCATCATCCTACGGTAAATCTCATCTGCCTCTGTATATTTGGCAAACGTAGGCTTATTTACAAAAAGGTGATTTACCTCATGTTGGAGGTAAAATAAATTTTCTAAAGTTTGAAGGAGCACTTTACATGTGGGTACACCCTTCATTGATGAACTATTGGAAGTTTGTTTGGCTACTTCCCTCATCTTCTTATCATAGTCTTCATGTCTCATTAGTTTGTCATTTATTACCAGAGGATTACCTTTCTGTCTCAATACCTCAAACTTGTTCAAAAACATATTCACTGCAATTTCCATAGTTTGACATTTTTACTCAAGTTGTATCATCAAATTTCTCTTGGAAATCACTTTTTTCACCTCTAAGATAGTTTTTGTTCTATAAATTAGCCCGAGATCCTATAATTCATATTTATTTTAGAATTAAGGAATTTAATTATCTCAGAAGCTTCCTATGTTTTCTTTCCAAGATTAGCTTTAAATTTATAAATTGCATCACCATCCTCCTTTATTAGGTCATTATGTTCAAACAAGATCTGTATAGAAGGCCAAATATCATTAACTGAGTTAATGATATTGGCCCACAATTGCTATTTTGCTTGGGCCAAAGGTTCTTTTAGTGAAAACTCATTTTCCAGCTTGTGGATTCTGTCAGTCAATATATTTTCCTTCTGTACTTCTGATTGATACTTAAATACTGCCAATTTATTTTCATCTTCTAAAATCTTTACTTGTTCTTTGAGCTTGTTAATCTCTATAGTTTGAATGGACATATATTCCATTGTTTTGATCATTTTTTTGGCCTCATCAGTGGGATGGGCTGTTGGTACTATTGATGTTGTTGTTGATGTAGCTACTGGAACTGATGTTGATAATGGAGTTGATGTAGATGTTGGGCCTGCTGTATATGTTGGGGTTGTTGTTGATGCTATGGGAATAGCAGTGATGGTAATTGCTTCCATACTAGCTTTCTTTTCCTGAACAAGTATATCCATTTTTGTCTCCATTTCCTTTAGTTGAGATTTCAACTGAATGATTAGATTCATCGTTTCATCCTTTTGATTATCTATTTCCAAAACCTCCTTTGTTTGTGTATGCTGGTAATTTTAATTGTTTCTTCAATGCAGCTATGTCTGAATTTTTATTATTTATTAGTTCTTCTGCTGGCTTGATATCGTTTGGATTATAGCCAGTTTCAATTACTAGATCTTCTAATGACTTTATCCTGTTGTATTTTGCTTGTGATGAGGCTCTGTCTAGCTTTAACTATGACTTTATAATTTCTAGAGAGTTATACAACTTCTGTACACTTAAGGATTTATGTGCCATGGTGGAATATATCATCTCTCCTACTTGTTTGTGGAATTCAATCTGGTTAATTGGATGCACAACTTTGGCAGGAACTTCAAATCTTGTCTTAGTATAATTTTCTGAAGTTTTGGGAGCTTGTACCCTTGGCTGTAGAAATGTCATCTGCATCTTCCTTGTTTTTAGGTCATAGGCTAAAAGCAACCTACTCTGATCACTAGGTGTTTTCTTCCAATATTGTGCATAAGTAACAACCTTTAATGCTTCATTTATGATTTTAATCGCTTTGTATTTCTCCATGGTATCCTTTTTTTTCTCAAATGGCTTGCTGGATGATGAAATATTTGCATTGTTTAACTTTTGAATGATTTGTGCACTGGAGGTTTATGGAAGATGTGTTTATTCTGAAAGTGTTGGAGGTGCATCATCTCTGATAAAAATATCCGTTTCAATGGTTTCAACTATCTCTTCTTTCTCTATCACTGGATTTAGTTTTGTTTTCTTTCTATACATGAGCTTGAATTTAGTATCAGATTTATTTTCTACTAAATAAGAGCCTTCTTCTCTAGCCATTTTTGAATTTATGTCCTGTGGGGCTGGAGTAAGCAGGATGGAACTAGTATTAAGCTACTTCTCCACCTCCTGTAGAGTGTTTTCCATCCACTCTGGCTAGTTGGAATATTTCTCAATTTTAGACTTAGACTCATGAATGACAGGGGTCAATTTGAACTTAACTCTTAATTTTCTTATGACACCCAAGGGGTCATATGACCATTTGAAACTACTGTTGAACTTTAAATATTGTAGAGATATTTCTGCTTCCTTTCTAGCATTCCTACTGTTGCATATAAAAGGCCCTAATTGATATTTTATCTTGAATTGGGTTTTCTTCTTGGCTGGAAGGAAATTGATCTCATCAAAATTCAAAATCTTCCTTATGTACTCTAAAACAAATATCCTCATTGGGACGTATTTGGGAAGCTTGTATGGACCTAGTTGGCTTCCATACACTTTTATTTTTGTATGATTCTGGTATAAATACCAGTCTCATGTTTTTCTCTGCTCTGATAACTGTAGAACCTTTTTTATTTCTTCACCAATTATGGGCTAAATGCTATTGCTAAGCATATTAACTATTGTATATACAAAACAATCAATAAAGTCTTTGAAACTGAATTCAGTGGAATCCTTTCTGATCAAGGATGTCCAAAAGACAACAGACTGGGCATTACCCTTTGTGTCCAGTTTTGTAGGTTGGTTGCAAACCTTTCTGATTAAAAATATATAAACAAATGAAAAAATATTGAGGAGTATTTGAATAATACCTCTTATGGAAGTTTGATCATTTGATCATGCATGGTATTTGCCAAGTATTAGGCAAAATTGAAAGTTGTAGCTAGAGGCTGACCTGGGAAAAAAATGGATAGGAAACCAAGAATAGATTCATCTACATGCTCATCAGTGAAATATCCTAAAATACAGGACAACATGGTGACAATTTGTTTGGTTCTTTCTGAAAACATGGTAGCAGAGTATGGAGGATTGTTTTTAGGAGTTTCTGCTGATGGAGGGAGGAAATTTTGAAAGATTTGATACCTTTTAGGGAAATCCATTTTTGATTAAATCTCCATAAGGGTTTCAATGGAGAAAGGCACTCCCTTTGGTTGGTGTTGAATCTGCAGTATTTGATTAATGGATTGAGCAGTGATGGTAAATAGGATTTCTTGGTTAGGGGTAACTATAACTCTTTCATTTGGAAAATAGTTGATTTGGCAGAGTCTGATGAGTTCAGGGAACTGATAGGTTTGTGTATATGTGTACTTGGGTAGTAGAATCCCACAGATGAATATAATCTGCCTGATCAACAAATTTATCATGGCTCCAGCAATGGAGCTCCAAAAGGTTGCTATCAATCACAATATCATTAATTTTGAAGTCTTTATCAACCAAAGGGGTGTGGTCGACATCTAACAATGGTGGTTGCAAAGGGTTTACAGTCTGGACGCTTTGGGAAGCCATTAATTTGTTTATTTTTTGAATTAATATGTTTATTTAATGGCATCAGGTATTCAAAATTACCTAGAATATAGTGAATTTGGTCGTAGAAAGGTCCAGGCGGCAGCAGGGGATTTAATCCTGATCGGCGATGGCTTTATGGTATTTTTCACAAATCAACATAGATAATGAAATAACGGTTATGACGAGGTTTTATTATATTTGAATGTTGGGGTTTATTGCATGGTGTGGGAGTTCTATTTGTTTATTATTTTTTGAAATTCAAGTGGTTTATTTCATGGCACGGGTGGTTTATCGCATAATAAAATATGGTTTTGCGGTTTGGGACTGAGGGGTGCGATAAAACGTGGTGGTGCCACGTGCCAGGGGTACAGGGGAGTGAAACTACCCATTTCTCACCCCCCCCTCTATTTTAAACTTAGAACAACAAGGAGTGCGAAAGTTTTCGGGAGTTGTTGGATATGATCTGTGGTGATTGGACAATTGACGGGTGTTGCAGGTTTTCAAAGAGATGGGGTCAGGAAATTAGTTATTCGGAGGGTTTAAGTGAAAAATGGGGTTATGAAATATATCAAGCGGGAGGCTAAATTATAGTGTATTGGGAATTATATAGAGCGGGGGGGCTAAATGAAAAATGGGCCCGATTTAATATTTGGTGCTTTTACACTACGAAAAAGTGTTTTTTGTTTTCGTTATTGAAAACATAAATTTATTCAAGGGGAAAGGGGGTTTTAGCAAAGGGGAAATTGTTTTAGGAGAGGAAGGGAATTTTCAAAAGGGAAAAGGGTTTTTAGGAGGGGAAAAGAGTTAGGATAAGGGGAAATGGTTTCCAAGAGAGGAAAAAGGGGATTTAACAAGGGGAATGTATTAGAAAATGGTTTTGATCTTGGATAAGCATAATGAGGCTTATATAAACTTTGAAAAGTACTCTACCTACCCTTTTTATTCATCCTAACATTTTTTATTTCCTTTATTGGGTGCATTTGAGCTTGCTGACCCTTTTATTTTCATTTTATAAGAAAACTAACTTATTTCTAACCTTATATCTTCCAATGGCTCAGATTAAAATTATGAGCTCATTTTTATTCTCTACCTAACTACTGATCTGCCAAGATTAAATGGTTTGGTCAGGTCTTTATTCACTAACTATCATAACATGAAACTTAAAGGAATGAATGATCAATATTAGACTGTATGATCATCATGAATTGTGGCATTTTGGACAAGCTGCACACAATTTTATTTGCATAAATTAAACTAAGAGTAGTGGCATTTGAATGTGAAACACTTTCATAATTTATTTTTGTTTCTTTTTGTGGGGTTCATATTTTATATCTTTTTTTTTATCTTTCTTTCTTTTGGTCCTTTGATTTTTCTTTTAGGACATACCCTCTTTTCATTTTTTAATATGGAAAACATTTGCAGAAATGCAAAGGTATGTACAATATTACAAGACTAAGCATAGCCAATTCAAAATTATGATCCCTATTATTATAGGACCCTAACAGTGGCTCCACTTGGGGATGTAATCTCCTTGTGAGATTTCAAGAACTTTATGATCAGTGGCCTTGGAAATTTGACTTTGATTTGCTTGGAACTATTTTCTATGATCTCCTTTATTCAAACATATGATCTTATATCTTTTAAAGCTTAGGTCCTTCTCTTCGGGCTTCAATTTTGCAAGATAAACATCCACTCAAATCTAAATTTTGCTATGGTATTTACAATGAGTAAAATAGAATCAAATGAACTAGTAGCTATTCTAGTGAAAAGTAGTGCTTTATCATCCAACCATTGACTGGTCCACCTAGTAGATATGTTCCATCTAACTCCTTCAAGAAAAATTCATTGTTGCCTCTGTAACCATAAATAATGAATGGGCCCTTCCAGAGAAAGTCAAATTTCTCATGTTTTCCTTTGTATTCCCTTATAGAATACCATTTGATTACTTGATCACCTATGAAGAAATCACCTTATTTAGTTTTCTTATCAAATATCTTCTTGATTTTTTCTTGAATTACTTGGGATTTGATATAAACTTCTTCCCTGGTTTTCTGCAAATGATTTTTTTGGTTTATCCACCTTTGGATATCATTTGGTTCAACTTGTAGCTCTTGAATCATTTTCATCATTGGCATTCCTAATGAAGATGGAAAAATAAAATCCATCCCATATACTAATTGATAGGGAGAGGTAAAAATAGATTTCTTAGTAGTTAGTTTGTCTGTCCATAAGGCATTCACCAACCTTTTATTCCAGGTTTTCTTGTTATCCTCTAGTAACTTCTTGATGATGTTGACTAGGATTTTGTTTGAAGATTCTGCTAGTCCATTACCTTTAGGGTAATAGGTTGTGGAATGGCCTAGGGTGATATGGTATCTCTTACAAAAATATATCATTTTCTTGGATTTGAAGGCAGCTGCATTATCGGTAATGAGATTGTGTGCATCCAATTCTAGAAAGGATGTTGTTTTCAAGAAAATAAATAATGATAGAGTATGTGGCTTGTCTAGAAGGGATGGCTTCTATCCACTTGGTAAATAAATCAGTGGCTGTCAATATCCATTAATGTTGGGCAGAGGAGGGTGGGTGAATTTCACCAATGAAGTCTAAACCCCATTGTTGAAACTTAGTTTCTACTGAGATGGGTTTGAGGGGTAATGGTAAGAGTTTCTTCTTCCCTTCAAATATTTTACATCTGTGAAAGGAGGTCACATACTTTCAGAGATCTACAAAGAGAGTGGGCCAGTAAAAACCTACCCTCAAAATTTTGTCAGCTGTTGTTTTCCAGTATAGGTGTCCTCCACAATCTCTTGCTTGAAATTCTTGCATGACTTTGTCAGCTTCATCTTTCAATAAAAATTTAACAGAATGCCACCATGATCTTTCCAAAAGAAAACATTATCTAATATACAATATTTCATTTCTTTCATTTTTAAGAATCTACTTTTGGTTGTAGATAAACCCAGAGGAGCTTGTAATTTGAGTAGAACAAATATAAGGTCCACATACCAGGGTGAATCTATGAAAGCTTCAATAACCTGTGGAGTCACCATATCTTCCTAATCATATAGGGAAACAATGAAATTTATGTCTAAGGCCTGACAGTTCGATTCAGCCATGAGTTTGGCCAAACCTTGGCCTTTGATCAATTTTGTAGGCTTGATTTCAATGTCATATTCTAGTATTGTGGCAATCCATTTTCCTCTCTTTCCATTAGGCCCATTCTGAGTTATAATGTTCTTTACAACTGAGTTTGGAACATATGTTATTATGTGAGAGTATAGAATGTATACTCGGAAATATTTTATGGCTTTCACTAAAGCAAGAGCTTGTTTTTCCATGATATTATACTTTAGTGTTGTTTCTCTTAAGGTTTTACTGAATAAAGCAATGGGTTTTTCATAACCCTCATCATTCTTTTTCAACAAGACTTTTGCAATGGTGTGCTCTGAAGAAAATGAAAAAATTACGAAATCTCTGTTGAAATTAGGACTTATGAGGATAGGTGTTTTAGTAAGGGCTTCTTTGACTGCTTCAAAAAGACTACTTAGCCTCTACTATCCACTTAAGTATTGAATCCTTCTTTAACATGTTGTTTAAATTTCTAAGGAGCTCTGCTAAGTTAGAGATGAATCTTCTAAGAAAATTTATTTTGCCTAAAAATGCTTGTAACTCTTTAATGTTTCTAGGATGACCGATATTCAAGATTGCTTCTATTCTTGCTGGATCAATTCTAATGCCCTCTTTTGAAATGATGTGTCCCAGAAATTTTCCTTCTTATAATCCAAAAAGTGACTTTTTAGGATTTAAGGATATACCAAACTTTCTGAATTTTATGAATACTCCTCTTAGATGATCTAGATGTTCATTATTTGATTTGGAAAACACTGTGATATCATCCAGGTAAATGATTAAAAATTCATGGATTTCCTTTACAAAATAAATGTCCATGGCTCTTTATAATGTTTCTCCAGCATTCATCAGTCCAAAGGGAATTTTCAAGTACATGAAAGTTCCCTAGGGAGTGGGGAATGTAGTCTTAGCTTGATCTTCAGGTTGGACTAGGATTTGGCTGTATCCAAAAAATCTATCAAGTAATGAAATTTTGGATGAGGCTACTACCCTCTGGAGAATGTGGTCCATTTTAGGGAGGGGATAGTTATCCTTCAGTGATAATTTGTTCAAGTTTCTGTAATCAACACAGAGTCTGATTTATCCTATTTTCTTTCTAGTGGGAACTAAATTAGAGACCCAATCAGAATATCTGATGGTTGTTATGATTTGAGCATCATACATCGTTTTAACTTATTTTTCTATTAATGTCATAAGATAAGGGTTAATTCTCCTAAGATTTTGTTTAAAGGGCTTTTGATTTTCTTTAATTGGTATCTTATGTTGGATAATTCTGGTATCATAAGACTTGAGGTCTTCATAACTCCAAACAAAGATATCTTGGAACTCTTTAAATAAGCTAATGTACTTCAACTTTTCAGCTAGAGGTAATTTCTTAGGTATCTTGAAAATCTTGGGATCTTCCTTTATTCCTATTTTGCATTCCTTCATATCTAACCTTAGAGGCTCCATTTTAGGTTTTCTAGCTACATCATTGGAGTCAAAGAGGTCTTCTAGTGGGGCTAATCCCTTAGGAAAAATGTTGTCATTGAGATTTAAAACTTATAATTCATAATTAATTAATTCCTCAATTTCTATTGTTTCTAATTTTTCTATTTATAATTTAGTGAATTTAGTTGGCTCTATCTTATTTACATCATTTACATCTATTTCATTATTCATGGTATAATCTAATGTATAGTCAGTATCTATATTACAGTTATGAAATTCTCCTTCACAATTCATAAAATCATAAATTCGTGAGTCTTGTGAAAATATTTTCCAATACTTCAAATTATCAAGTATGGTTGGCCTATGTCTTACCTCGGCTGTGTACTGATGATTTGGCTGAAAAGGTAGCCTGCATGGGTTGGAAAAAGTGGCCAAACTATGTGCTTTCATATTCTTCTTTCGTGGAATAACATAAAAGTTAGTCTTAAGAAAAAATCTTACTAATTCCAGGATGGTTTCTCTGTAACGGCTAAGTCTAGGGTTATTAACAATGTACTCTCCCTTGAATTTTTTTATCATGAGTTATGAGTCTCCCATGATGGAAAATCTTTTAGCTCCAATTTTTCTTACGATTTGAAGCCCTAGCACTAATGCTTCATATTCTACCATGTTATTAGTGCATTGGAAATTTAATCTGAAAACGTGTCCTTCTAAATGATCATTTTCTAAATTTTAGATCCATACTCCAGCTCCTGCTCATAATATATTCACAAAACCATCAAAATATAAATTCCCCAAATATTCATGTGTTATATTTTCAGAATCGACTTCTTTGTGTTCTTCTTCTACAACTGCGATTTTATATTTGTCATTTTCTGAATTACATAAGATAAATGAGTCCAGATCATAATGCATGGAATAGATAGCGAAATTTTGTGGTCTTTCTAAACTACTTACCATGTATTTCATCAATGTTTCTCTATATAGATTCCTTTGTTGACCAAACACAGAAATGGTAGCACATGACATGTCTAATTGCAGTGATCCCTGCAATTTTTCTCCCCATGAGCGAGCTAATAAGATAACATATTTAGGAGGGATATCAACAACTAATATGTCCATGAAAATAATCTTTTTTGGGCACTAGACTAGAGTTAGACACAGATCTTTAATCAAGCCAAGTCATTTCACTTGACTAGAATCAAAAGAGAAAAGGTCCTTGTATGGTCTGGTGATGTCTAAGTTTAATTTTTCCATGCCTGCTTTAGGTATTAAGTTATGAGATGCTCCTGAATCAAACACAGCATTATGTAATATTTTATCATGAATTTTTAAGCTAATATAGAATGGAGGGACACCCCCTTGTTGATGTTTTCCATATACTTCAGGACCAAATAATAACTTAGGATGATCATTATTGAGGTTGAAAGCATCTTCACCTTCAGCTATGCTTAATGTTTCAGTAATTTGTGCCTTGTATGAGTCATTTTTCACCAGCTCCATCAAAGGAACTGATATTTTCAATTTTGTTATCTAACTTTTGATATTGAATGGCATTTGAGTTTTGTCTAATTTAAGCATTTCATTTTCACCAACTATGGTTTGTGTGGTTTTGTCCTCTTTATCAACACTTGGTAATTCAATTTGTGTGTCAAATGTTTTGTTTTCAACTACCTTTTCTGGAATGGTTTGAGTAGCAGTTGATGTGATGTCGACAATCTTTGGGGAGGAAGTTTTCTGCTTTTCTCTAGGGAGAATTTGTAGAACTTTGGTCACAGGAGTTTCTATTGTTTTCTTAGTTTGGGTTTGTACTGATTTCTTAATAGGAACCTCTGCGTTATTTTTTCTGCTAAGGATATACTGTTTATGAACTTCATAGATAGCAGATTCATAGCCTTGTTTGTATTCAAAGGACTCTCTAGATTCTAATTGTAAGTGTTGTAAAATGTACAACCCTTGTTCTTATTAGGTAAGAAAAATGGCATCTTCATCATTTTTTCCCATCAAGTTTATCTGGGTGTCTTGGACTTCCTCATGTTGTTGTGAAATTTCAGCATAATTTTCTTGGAAAGGTGTTCTAATATATTGATCAGGTACTACTTCTCTTTACTTACCAGTATTAGAATTTTTCCTAAAGTTGGGGTTTCTAATTTGGGGACCTTGTTGATTTTCCAATTGAGGTTTTATTTCCATGTTCTCTAATATATCCATTATTCTTTCTACATTTTTAGATTAACTATCTATCTTAATATCTGAGGTCGATGGTTCTTCCTTAATTTTCACTCTCCTCTCATTCCTAATCCTTACTCTTTTAGTTATTAAGTTAGCTTCTACACTAACTGAATTACTCTGCATCTGTTCTAAAGTTTCAGGGTTTCTTTCTCTTGATTTTGTAGGACATATCAGTGTCAAAACCATCTAGAAATTTAATTAGGGCTAAGTCTGGTGGAGGTTTGATATTCGTTGGAATTGCATTGTAAATGTTGCTAAACCTAATACAATAATCCTAAATACATTCATTAGGAGCTCTTCTAATGTTTTCATATTCAGGTAATATCTGGAGAGGGTTTTTCTTTCGTTCCCATCTACTCATAAACAATCGATAGAAAGTAGCTAAATCAGCATTATGGCTAGAAAGTAAAGCTTTAAACCTTTTTTTAACATCTCCTGCTAGTTTTTGTGAAAATATTTCATTTTTACATTTGCTTCGTCAATTTCATGTAATTAAAAAAATTCCATCATTTTATCTACATGTTGTTTAGAAGTATACTGACCATTACCGTCCAACTAAAAAATTTTACTCTGTTAATCTTGTGGCATGGCATGTAAAGGGGCCTGTAAGACCAAAGGGGAAAATCTTGCTACCATAGCTAAGATTTTAGCTTGACTGGGAGGTAAATTAGTGGTGCTTGTAGATGGACTCAAGCTTGAAGATGTACTTGAAACTTTAGGTTGGAGAGGAAGTTTAGGTATGAATGGTTTTGTGGAGTGACCTGTAGTGGATACTATAGATGAGGTGGTACTAAATGGAGTTGTATTTACAGTTTCTAAAGATATTGTAGAGCGCTTAGGGGTAGCAGCAGTTAAGGCATCTAGTTCAACTGACTGTTGAAAATAGGCTTCATCTATGTATTTTATCAAATTTGAGGTCAAAACATCAAGTTTTTCAAAAGTATCTAAAACCTATTGATCTAAATCAAGTTGTATAGTATCCTTCTTTGATTCAATAAATTGAATAAAATTGGGGTCTATTACAGTATCTTGGACTGATTTTTCAGATTTAGTATGAAATAAAGAATGCTCCAATGATAAATCAAATTGAATATCCTGTATGCTTGATAACTCCTTAGGAAGTGAATTTTATTTGATTAATTGACTACTACTTCCTAGACTTTCTACTTTTTTAGGTTTTCTTAAAATTCTGTTAGGATCATCAAAAATTGTAGTAGGTTGTGGATCAGGATGAGCCCTGGTATAATATTTTCTTTTAGGAGCCACAATTTTAACTTTCTATGATAAATTCAAACAACATTTTCAAATCTTAATGCAAAAAAATGAGAAGAACTGTTTCTTTTAAGATTTTTTTTAAACTAGGAGCTGATTTGTCCATAGTATGGTCACCAATATGTTATCACTCTAAAATTTCCAAAGGTCATTCTTGCGTTTAAAAGAAATATCATAGGTGACTATCAAACACTTTTAGAACTTAGGATGTAGCCTTCCTAAATTCAGATAGGGCTCTCTCTATATGATTAAACCTTGTTTGTTTAATAGATTTTAGTCTAGTTATGCATGTTTGATTGGGTTGGTTTTTTATTGGTTTTGGTTGATTGGTGGAATTAATTATTTAGATGAATAGGTGATTATCAACTTTCCATTGGGCTATGGGGTCAATGTGCTTTGAAACAGAACTTGATCAAATTATAAGGAAAGTTTTACAGGGCAAGATAGGTGAGTAATATCAGATCTCAAGGCTGAATGATGAAGTGATTTTTCAATTAGAATCAAAGAGAAATTAAGAATTACTTAAACCAAATAATGAAGAAGGATGAAGAGTTCAATCAAGATCATAATGCAATTAAGAATCCTCTAAACCAGATATCAAAAGAAAACATAGAAATGTACAACAGTTAAAAGCGAAGTGTAAGTTTAAACAAATTCTACAGTAAAACTCTTGTTATAACATTCAATTTCAGAACACATAAGTTTATGGAATACTTCAAGAAAAAACATGAACAATTGAAATTTATACTTCAATGAGATGGCTCAACACATGAATCCTGTAAAGAAGTTTCTTTATTACTGATTCAGTCTGTCGACTAGAAATTGGTACAATAATCCTTTGGGAAGAGATCAATCAGCTAACAAAATGTTCAGAAGTCCACACTTGACCGACCCTTAATACTTCGAATGATGAAGTATTTATACAAAAATTTACAAAAAATATCATGTCAACTGACTAGGATTTATTCTAGGAGAATAAAATATCTTTGTGCAAATTAGATAGTGACACCTTCTAACTAACTGATATCTACCCTAATTTCTTTGATTGTTGTCATCTGTCTATTTCTTTCATCTGCTTTATTTGATTTGTGTGTTCTTTCACCTTTCATAGTAAATCATACCATTTCTCCCACATTTCTTCATCTAGAAGTTTGATTTTCATCATCCTACGATAAATCTCATATGCCTCTGTATATTTGGCAAACATAGGCTTATTCACAAAAAGGTGATTTACCTCATGCTGGAGGTAAGAGAAATTTTCTAAAGTTTGAAGGAGCACTTTTCCTGTGGTTACGCCCTTCATTGATGAACTGTTAGAAGTTTCTTTGGCTACTTCCCTCATATTCTTATCATAGTCTTCATGTCTCATTAGTTTATCATTTATTACTAGAGGATTGGGCAAACCTTTCTGTCTCAATACCTCAAGCTTGTTCAAAAACCTGTTCACTACAATTTCCATAGTTTGAAATTTCTCCTCAAGCTATATCATCAGATTTCTCTTGGAAAACACTTTTTTCACCTCTATGATAGTTTTTGTTCTATCAATTATCCTGAGCTCCTCTAATCCATTTTTATTTTTAGAACTAAGGAATTTGATTATCTTAGAAGCTTCCTTTGGTTTCTTTCCAAGATTGGCTTTAAATTTTTGAATTGCATCACCAGCCTCCTTTATCAAGTCATTTTACTCAAATATGATTTGTATAGAAGGCCAAATATCATTAACTGAGTTAAAGATATTGGCCCACAATTTCTATTTTTCTTGGGCTAAAGGTTCTTTTAGTGACAATTCCTTTTCCAACTTGTGGATTCTGCAAATCAATCTATTTTTTTCTGTACTTCTTCTTGATACTTAACTGCTACCAATTTATTTTCATATTCTAAACTCTTTATTTGTTCTTTGAGCTTATTAATCTCTGAAGTTTTAATGGACATATCTTCCATTGCTTTAATCAATTTGCAGGCCTCATTAGTGGGATGGGATAATGGTACTACTGATGTTGTTGTTGATGTAGCTACTTGAACTGATGTTAATAATGGAGATGATGTAGATGTTGGGGCTGTTGTTGATGCTATAGGAATAACAGTAATGGGAACTGCTTCCATACTAGCTTGCTTTTCTTGCACAATTTTATCCATTTATGTCTCCCTTTCCTTTAGTTGAGTTTTCAACTGAATTATTAGACTCATCATTTCATCGTTTTGATTATCTGTTTCCAAAACCTCCTTGGTTTGGGGATGCTTTCTTCAGTGCATCTATGCTTGCATTTTTCTTCTTTATTCGTTCTTCTGCTGCTTTGATATCTTTTGGATTATAGCCAGTTTCAATTACCATATATTCTAATGAATTTATTGTAGGTTTTAACCCTGTACAGAAATTATCTGCAAAATAATCTTAAAAACATAAAATAACAATAGCGAGAGCATAAAACATAAAATAGATGTACACAGAGATTTTCCCCTGGATCCCAAATCAGGATGACCAGCTTGATTTTTCATTATATTCCTTTTAGTGTTACAACACATATATATATATACATGTCGAAGCATACATAACCCCAATCCATTAACCCTGGATTAGAACATAACCATAGTTCCCTTGACTGGATCTATAAAATACTAGGGGCCAAAAACCATCATGCCCCAAAACCATGTGAAAACCCATGCACAAAACCATGGGTGGGTCCACCCACCAAAAAATAAGGACCAAATTTTTTTTCTCGGGGCACTGCCTTGGACCCCGAAAAGGGGGGGCCTACCACCCCCCTTGTGACCACCCTGTTGCGCCCAGTGCAGTGTACAGGTAGGCCTATCACCCCGCCATGACACCCCCGCACGTGACTAGTCATGGAAAGAATATAACACATACCCAACATTCTCCCACTTGTTGTTTTCTTTCCGTAGGGGGCCATAGGAGAGCTGAGTCATTAGCCTAGCTTTGCAACACCCATTGTTTCTCTGCACCAAGAGAACTTCTGAGTGCTCACAGACTTCTTCAATGAATCTGCAACATTCTTCAAAGTGTCCACCTTTACTAGCCACACCCTTTTAGCCTCAACCATATATCTCACAAAGTGATATTGAAAATCAATGTGCTTTGTCTTTGAATGATAAGCAGGGTTCTTAGCCAAGAAATTTTCACTTTGGCTATCACAGTCTATCCTTATAGCTTGTTGCACCAACCCCATACTTGAATACAATCTCTACAACCAAACTGCTTCCTTGCTTGCATGAGTGGCTGTTATGTATTCTACCTCTGTAGTTGAAAGGGCCACTACAGACTGTCTTTCACTCATCCAATTGACTGCACCTCCAAATAGGCTAAACACATACCCACTTGTAGATCTTCTTTGGTCCAGATCTCCAGCCCAGTCTGCATCAACAAAAACATGAATGTCCAACACTCTTTCCAATCCGAGTCTTCCCTAGTAGCACAAGCCATAATCACTAGCACCATGAAAATATTTGAAAACCCGCTTCACTACTGTCCAATGCTCCTTCCCTGGGCTTGACATAAACCTTCTCAATACTCCCACTTCATGTGAAATGTCTGGTCTAGTACAGACCATTGCATACATTAGGCTACCCACTGCACTTTCATATGGAACACGGGACATATCCTCCTCTTCTTCTTGTGTCTTGGGACATTGTTCAGCAGACAGCTTTACACCTACAGGAATCAGAACATTCACCGGTTTACTATCCTTCATATTGAACCTCTACAATATAGTCTTGACATACTTCCTATGGTTTAACCAAAGCTTCCTCTTTTCCCGATCTCTCTTAATTTCCATGCCCAAAATATAGTTTACAGCACCAAGATCCTTCATGTCAAATTTGGAGAATACTTGGGTCTTCAAATCTTGGATAATTCCTTTGTCATTTCCAATAAAAAACATATCATCCACATACAAGACCAAATAAACAACATGGTCACCAATTAATTTAAAATAAACACAGTGACCCTCCTTGCTTCTGGTGAAGCCAAGTCCCCGTATATAGGTATCAAATTTCTGATACCACATCCTTGGTGACTGTTTTAACCCATACAGAGACTTCTTTAACTTGCATACTGGTTCTTTCTTCCCCTTCACCATAAAGCCTTCAGGTTGTTTCATGTAGATATCCTCTTCCAGATCCCCGTGAAGAAACGATGTCTTAACATTCATTTGTTCTACCTCAAAATCAAATGCAGCAGAAACAGATAAAATTCATCTAATAGAAGCAACTTTGGAAACATGAGAAAAAATATCACCAAAATCAATTCCTGGAACTTGGGAATAACCCTTTTCTACCAACCGAGCTTTGTATTTCTCCACCTTTCCTTCTACATTCATCTTCTTTTTAAACACCCATTTTCTCCCGATGGGCTTCCTTCTAGCCAGAAACTCCACCAGATCCCATGCCTCATTTTTATGCAAGGATGCCATTTCATCAACAATCACCTCCTCCCTGAGTCTTCCATCCTCTGAAACTATTGCCTCCTTGATGGTTCTGGGATCATCATTAGTTATAGTTAAAGAAAAATTTGAATAGAAAGCATATGGACTATACCTTTCTAGTTGTCTTCTTTCCTGAACTGATCTTCTCACAGCTAGAGTTTGTGGCTCTTCCTCTTCTGAGTCTTCTTTTGTTGTAGAGTCTGATTCTTCCTCTTTTAGCTCAAAATATATCCTCTCAGGTTCCTTTGGTAGGAATTCATGTTTAACAACATATTTCCCCTCTATAAACACCACATCTCAACTGTACACAACCTTCCTTGTTTCCGGGTTCCAAAGCTTGTAACCCTTTAAACCATCCTTATACCCAATAAAGATGCACCTTTCAGATTTATTATCCAACTTGCTCCTTTTCTCCTTTGGAACATGTACATATGCATCACATCCAAATACACCCATATGTGAAAGAGAGGGTTTCTTACCAGTCCATACCTCATGTGGACTCTTTTCCTCCAACGTTGATGAAGGTGATCTGTTAACCAAGTAACATGTAGTCTCCACTACCTTTGCCCAGAATTCTTGTTCTAAATCGGTACCACTGAGCATGCTTCTTGCCTTTTCCATCAACATTCTGTTCATTCTTTCTACAACTCTGTTTTGTTGAGGTGTGTATGGAGTAGTATTCTGCCATGCTATACCACACTTCTTACAAAAATATTCAAATTCCTTCTTGCATAACTCCCCACCATTATCTTTCCTCAACACCTTTATCTTCTTCTTTATCTGGTTTTCCACCAGAGCCTTAAATTCTTTAAATCTTTCAAAGACTTAAGATTTCTTCCTCAAGAAATATATCCATGTATTCCTTGAGAAGTCATCTATGAATGAAACATAGTACACAGACTTACCCAGTGATGGAATCGAAACAGGTCCAAACACATCATTGTGCACAAGTTCTAATATCTTGTTCGCCCTCTTAGCACCAGAAGGAAAACCCACCCGATTTTGCTTCCCATATACACAATTTTCACAAAAATCGAAATCCAAAGAGCTATTAGACATACCTTCTACCATACCATTTCCATGCAGTATCTGAAGGCCCTTCTCTCCAATATGTCCAAGCCTTTGATGCCATAGCACGGTCTTTTCCCAAGAGACTGCTAGGCTTTCCGCTCCACTTTCGGGAACCACAGAACTGTTGTACCCATCAATAATAGTGCTTCCCTAAAGCTTGTAAAAAGTTCCAATCTGAACTCCCCGCATTTGTACCAATGCTCCCCGAACCGTCTTACATGTATCATTCTCAAAGACTGTTTTTACACCTGCATCATCCATCTTGCTTACATAAATCAAATTTCTGGCCAATGCAGGAATTTTCAGAACACCAGGAAGTGTTCTAATCCTTCCACCTTGCAACTTTAGCTTAAATTTTCCATGTTCAATGATTCTGGCCTTCCTATCATCACCTAAGAAGAAATCACTGCCATAATATTTCTCATACTCGTAGAACCACTCCCTATGGGGAGCGAAGTGAAAGAATGCACCTGAGTCAATCAACCATGACTCATGATCTACATGTGTATTTGAAGAAGAAGCCACATACATATCCCCACCTTCATCCGAGGTGGTTTTTGCCTCTGTAGAAGGAGCATCATCAGATCCCTTTCCTTTCTTAGGAGCTTTAGATCTGTAGTCCTTTTTGTAGTGCCCTTCCTTTCCGCATTTCCTGCACACCTTTACAAATTTTCCAGGAGATTTATATCTCCCTCTAGATTTAGATCTCCCACTCAAAACATTTTTCTTGTTTCTGTTTTGGGACCTTCCTCGTATAGATAAGGCATCTCAATTCTGACGCTCCATATTTCTCCGTCTCATTTCCTTCGACAGCAAGGTTGATACAATGTCATCAACATTCAAGGTAGTTTTATTGCTACCTATTGCAATAACCAGACTGTCTGACAAATCTAGTAGAGAACACAAAAAAATGCTACACTTATCTTCATCTGAAATTTTAATATCAACAGATGATAGCTGGCTTACCACAGTATTGAAGGTGTTCAGATGCTCTGTCACCGAGTCTCCATCCTTCAGCCTCAGGTTATACAGCTTTTTCCACAGGAATAATTTATTCACGAGAGACTTAGATTGGTACAAAGTCCCTAGCTTTTCCCACAAGGTCTTCGCCATAGCTTCCCCAGATACATTCAAAAATACTGAATCTGAGACATACAACCGTATTGTGCTCTTTGCCTTTCGATCTAGCTTCTTCCAGTATTCATCTAACATCACCGTTGGTTTAGTACCTGAATCTACCACGATCCATTGATCCTTATCCACCAGCAGATCCTCCATCTTGAGCTTCCACAACTCAAAACTCTAACCATTAAATTTCTCGATCTCTATATTCCCACTGCTCACCATCTTCTTTCACTGCAAGAATCGATCCCGCAGATCTCCCACTGAACAGGGCCTACCTCAGGCCCCAGCAAAAAACCCCTCATCAATAAAGGCGTCCCCTTGAAGCCGAAACTGGCTCTGACACCAAATGTAGGTTTTAGCCCTGTAAAAAAATTATCTTCAATCAAATCTTAAAAATAGAAAATAAACAATAGCGAGAGCATAAAACATAAAACAGATGTACATATAGATTTTCCCCTGGATCCCAAATCGGGACGACCAGCTTGATTTTTCATTATATTCCTTTTAGTGTTACAACACATATATATACATGCTGAAGCATACATAACCCCAATCAATTAAACCTGGATTAGAACATAGCCATAGTTCCCTTGACTAGATCTACAAAATACCAGGGGCCAAAAACCATCATGTCCCAAAACCATGTGTAAACCCATGCAAAAAACCATGGGCGGGTCTGTCCACCAAAAAATAAGAACCAAAATTTTTTTCCTGGGGCATTGCCCTAGACCCCAAACAGGGGGGGCTGCCGCCCCCCCTGTTCTGCCCAGCGCAACGTAAAGGGGGGGACTATCGCCCCCCCTGTGATCCCCCCACGCGTAACTAGTCATGGAAAGAATATAACACATACCCAACATTTATCATGTTGTATTTTGCTTCTGCTGAGGCTCTCTCAAGATTTAACTGTGCATTTATATTTTCTAGAGAGTTCTACAACTTTTGGACACTTAAAGCTTTATGTGTCATGGTGGAATTTATCATCTATACTGCCTGCTTGTGGAATTCAATCTAGTCAATTGGATGCACATCTTTGGCAAGAAATTCAAAGCTTCTCTTAGTATAATCTGCTGAAGTTTTGGGAGCTTGTACCTTCGGCTATAGAAATATCATTTGCATCTTCCTTGTTTTGAGGTCATAAGTTGAAAGCAACCTAATCTGATCACTAGGAGTTTTCTTCCAGTATTGTGCATAAGTAACATCCTTTAATGCTTCATTTTTTATTTTAATCTCTTTGTATTTATCCATGGTATCATTTTTTTTCTCAACTGGCCTGCTGGATGATGAAATCTTTGGAGGTTGATGGAAAATGTGTTTCGTCTAAAAGTGTTGGAGGTGCATCATCTCTGATAACAATATCTGTTTCACTGGTTTCAACTATCTCTTCTTGCTCTATCACTGGATTTGGTTTTTCTTTCTTTCTGTAAATGAGCTTGAATTTAGTATCAGATGTAGTTTCTACTAAATAAGAGCCTTCTTCTCTAGCCCTTTTTGAATTTTTTTCCTATGGGGTTGGAGTAAGAAGGATGGAACTAGTATCAAGCTACTTCTACACGTCCTTTAGAGTGTTTTCCAACCACTTTGACTGGTTGGAATATTTCTCAATGTTAGGCTTAGACTCATGAATGAAAGGGGTCAATTTGAACTTAACTCTTAATTTTCTTATGACACCCAAGGGGTCATATGACAATTTGAAATTGTTGTTGAACTTTAAATCTTGGAGACATCTTTCTGCTTCCGTTCTAGAATTCCTATTGTTGCATATAAAAGGCCCTAATTGATTTTTTATCTTGAATTGGGTTTTCTTCTTGGCTGAAAGGAAATTGATCTCATCAGAATTCAAAATCTACCTGCTGTACTCTAAAGAAAAAATCCTCATTGGGAGGTATTTGGGAAGCTTGTATGGAACTAGTTGGCTTCCATACACTTTGATTTCTATATGATTCTAGTATAAATACCATTCTCTTGTTTTTCTCTGCTCTCATAACTGTAGAACCTTTTTTATTTCTTCACTAATTCTGGGCTAAATGATATTGCTAAGAATTTTAACTATTGGATATAAAAAAGAATCAATAAAGTCTTTGAAACTGAACTCGGTGGAATCCTTTCTGATCAAGGATGTCTAAAATACAACAGACTGGGGATTACCCTCTGTGTCTAGTTTTTGTAGGTTGACTACAAATATTTTTGATTGAAAATATATAAAGAAATGAAACAATGCTTAGGAGTATTTGAATACTTCCTCTTCTGGTAGTTTTATCAATTGATCATGTATGGCATATGCCAAGTATTGGGAAAAATTGAAATTTGTAGCTGGAGGCTGACCTAGGAAAAATATGGATAGGAAAGAAAGAATAGATTCACCTACATGCTCATTAGTGAAATATTCTAAAATAAAGAACAACATGGTCACAATTTGTCTGGTTCTTTCTGAAAACATGGTAGCAGAGTATGGAGGATTGTTTTTAGGAGTTTCTACTGATTGAGGGAGGAAAGTCTGAAAGATTTGAAACCTTTTAGGGAAATCCAACTTTAAGTAAATCTCAGTAAGGGTTTCAATGGATAAAGGAACTCCCTTTTGTTGTGGTTGAATCTGCAGTATTTTATTGATCGATTGAGAAGTGATGGTAAATAGGATATCTTGGTTAGGGGTAACTATAGCTCTTTCATTTGGAAAATAATTGATTTTGCAGAGTCTGATGAGTTTAGGGAACTGATAGGTTTATGGAAATGTGTACTTGGGTAGGTTAGAATCCCACAGATGAATATCATTTGCCTGATCAAAAAATTTATCATGGCTCCAACAATGGAGCTCCAAAAGGTTTCTATTAGTCACAGTGTCATTAATTTTGATGTCTTTATCGGCCAAAGGGGTGTGGTCCACATCTAATAGTGGTTGTTGCAAAGGGTTTATAGTCTGGATGCTTTGGGAAGCCATTAGTTTGTTTATTTTTTGAATTAATATGTTTATTTAACAGCTTCAAGTATTCAGAATTACCTGGAATATAGTGAATTTGGTTGTAGAAAGGTCCATGCTGCAGCAAGGGCTTCAACCTTAGTCGGTGATGGCTTTCTGGGCTTTTTCAAAAATAAACAAAGTTAATGAAATAAAAGTTATGGCAAGTTTTATTATATTTTAATGTTATGGTTTATCACATGGTGTGGGGGTTCTATTTGTTTATTATTTTTTTAAATTCGAGTGGTTTTTTTCACGACACAGGTGGTTTATCGCACAATAAAATATGGTTTAGCGGTTTGGGACTGGGTGGTGCAATAAAATGTGGTGGTGCCGCGTGGAAGGGGTACAGGGGAGTGAAACCACCCATTTCGCACCCCCCTCTATTTTAAACTTCGAACATCGGGGAGTGTGAAAGGGTTCGAGAGTCGTTAGATATGATCTGCGGTGATCGGACGATTGACGGGTGTTGCGGGTTTTCAAATAGGTGGGGTCAGGAAATTAGTTAAGCAGGGGGTTTAAGTGAAAAATGGGTTATGAAATATATCAAGTGGGAGGCTAAATCATAGTGTATCGAGAGTTATATAGAGTAGGGGGGCTAAATGAAAAATGGGTCCGATTTAATATTTGGCCCTTCTAAATATGAAAAAGTGGGTTTTGTTTGCTTTATTTAAAACATAAAATTAGTTAAGGGGAAATGGGGTTTTAGCAAAGGGAAAAGTGTTTGTAGGAGAGGAAGGGAATTTTCAAAAGGGAAAAGGGTTTTTAGGAGGGGAAAAGTGTTATGATAAGGGTAAATGATTTCCCAGAGAGGAAAAAAGGGATTTTAACAAGGGGAATGTATTAGAAAATGTTTTTGATCTTGGATAAGCATAATGAGGCTTATATAAACTTTGAAAAGTACTCTACCTACCCTTTTTATTCATCCTAACATTTTTTATTTCCTTTATTAGGTGCATTTGAGCTTGCTGACCCTTTTATTTTCTTTTGATAAGAAAACTAACTCATTTCTAACCTTATATCTTCCAATGGCTCAGGTTAAACTTATGAGCTCATTTTTATTCTCTACCTAACTACTGATCTGCCAAGATTAAATGGTTTGGTCAGATATTTATTCACTAACTATCATAACATGAAATTTAAAGGCACGAATGATCAAGATTAGACCGTATGATCATCATGAATTGTGGCATTTTGGACAAGTTGCACACAATTTTATTTGCATAAAGTAAACTAAGAGTAGTGGCATTTGAATGTGCAACACTTTCAGAAAAAAAATTTTATTATTATTGTGGGGTTCATATTTTATATCTTTCTTTTATCTTTCTTTCTTTTGGTTCTTTGATTTTTCTTTCAGGACATACCCTCTTTTCATTTTTTAATATGGAAAACATTTGTAGAAATGAAAATGTATGTACAATATTACAAGACTAAACTTATCCAATTCAAAATTATGATCCTGATTACTATATGACCCTAATAGGAACAAGAGTCCCAAAGGAGGAAGCTCGGTCATATCCTGATAAAAAAACATCTAGCTCTTTGCCCTCGAAGCTTCTAGGCCATGAAGCTTCCTTTCCATTTTTAAAAATCTTCCAAAAGTAGATTTGTGTGTCTATGGAGTTCATACCAATGTCAATTAGCACTAGTCACAAGCTAAGGATTCATACCAACTCTTATGGAAAACCCTTCATACTCAATCAGCAATACATGCATAGAAAATGCATTCTTTAGAAATTTATGCATTAACAGATGAATACAGCCCATGGACCCATTAGATATGACATTATTGCAACCAAATCTAAAATCAAATCATAAACAAATCATTATAGCCTAGTTAAACAGGCCTCCCATGCTAAAAAAAGCCCAAAAACACTGAAACCCAAAGAGTAATACAACATAGAATTACTACAGAAAGTGATAGCACAATTTATTGAGGGTCTATACTCAGAAATATAGATACAAAATAGATCTGATGATTTATTAATCAATAGAGCACAAAAACAAAGTTCTATTCTCTTTTACATAGATCCAAGATGACCCAGCAAGGGTTTCTTGACAAACATGAGATACATGAAGTATTTGTTGCAAATCTATGGCTGAAGCACTGCATATATATGGTTGATCATGCAAAGAAATGGTTGTAGCTCCTCCTACTAGCTTTCCGAGAAAAAGGTTGATCCTCCTCCTGGGAAACTAGCTTAAACCCTCCCACTGCAAAACCATGTAAAATAACGCAAATCCTCCAAGAGATTGCATTGTAGCTCTAGGTGAATGCTTGTATAAGTGTCGAATAGTGGAAATGAAAACTAGAAAACTCCTCAGATTTCTTAAACAAAATCTCCAAGGAAGAGTGGGGAATTCCCACTTGAGAAAACCCTTGCACTAAACAGTGCAGCAACTTAGCTAAACAGCTAAAGCATGCAATTAGTCTAAACAGACCCAATCATAAAATCATATTCTCCATTCATATCCCAATTGCTGCCATTCCCTCCATTATATATATGATGAGCTTCTTCACCATGGGTCCCACCCATTCATGAGGTTACTTCCATGCAACGGCACCTCCTCCAAAATTACGTTGTCTCCATTAGTCCCACTCTTCTATTTACATCGTTGTTTGATTTACTCAACCATGACTTAGTCTCCATGAAGTATCTCCTTTCACACCCAAGGTGTCTTTATTCTAACTAGCTAGATTGATATTCATTCACACTAAGTTGTCGTTATGTATGATCCACTCCCCACATATTAACGTTGTTGACTTAGTCAAACTTGACCTTGTCCACACATATTAGACCTTGTTCACACATGAGGTGTTTGATCTAGTTATTAACATGATCTCTTTTCACATTAAGAGGGATTTTATGCCTACTTAAGCAACTTATGGGCCTCCTTACCCCTTTATTCATCTAACTAGATATAAAGAGAAAAACTAATATTCCTATTAGTTGCATGCTAATTTAGGAATATTATAGAATACTTGCTAATAACAGTTTGCATGTATGATTTCCTAGCTTATTTTGAAATGCATGGTATGTGCATGTTGGTATTTGGTTCTTTTGTTATCGGTGGCATGGTTTTGCTGGGTTTTGAGAGTTTTTTTCATCCTTTCCTTTCCTTTTTCCTGATAGCCATTGTATGATGGGATTTTTCTTGTTTTTGAGATTTGGAATTTTTGGATGGTTTCGGAATCTGGGACGGAGGAGGTCTCAGGTTCATTCCCAAAGGCGTAGGAATCCCTTGACCAGTTTTGGTAGGATATGCGGTAAATCCTGAGGTTGGTGTCTTGGTAAGGGCCTACTGATCCGATTTGGATTGTGTTAAGCCTAGAGACAAGGAGACAGAAAATTCATCAAGGATAGTGATGAGATCCGGAGGCATTCCAAGCTCGGTTTGGTTTTGTGATCTCCATGCCAGTTTAGATGAGATCATGGTATGGTGAGGGTGGAGGTGGTTTAACCTATGGATTCCCTTGTTTTTTTTTGGATTTTTTTATCCATGAGATCCCACATTCATGCTTGGAATATGGCACGGGGGTGACTAGTGGAAAGAAATATTCGTTTCAACCATGTCTATGGTCGGTTGGAATGTGAAAGTCCCGAACCTAGTTGGATCTTGACTATGTTTAATGAAAGTTAAGTTCTCTTACTTTTTTACTTTTATTTAATGGTGTTATATAATATTTTTTCACACTCTCAGTCTCGTATCCTGAAGTGTCATACTTTGTGTCTCTGATGCCACATAACGTCGCCAAGTGATGAAAGTTGTCACAAATAATGTATTCACCATTAAACATGTTTATAAAGATCATAAGAATGTCCTTGAAGAAGTGGAAGAAAACTTGCCTTGAAATAATTCTCAAAATCTTGTCAAAAACCTTGTTTTGCAAGGCTGGCATGTTCTGCATAACTAGTGTCTTGTGTTAGTAACCTCTTGCATTACACATGTATAGTGCTTCCAGTGAAAATTTTATTAGGAAAATTTGTGCTAGTCCTTTTCAAGAAATTTTTCCCAAAATGAAGGAGAAAATTCTCTTGCTACAAGACTCGAGAATGGAAAAGTGGTTTCAAGTAGTTGATGATTAGAATGAGACCTCCCATTCCTGGCCATATATCCTCCTTCCATGGATCTCTCCCTTGAGTTGTGGAACTCCTCCGTTCTTTTATGGATCCTCAACTCCCTCTCCTTCCCTATAAATTAAATCCCCACCATCCACTAAAGGATAGTGTTGAACCTCAAAATTGTTCTTAATTTGACACCCTTTTCCATCATTTCTTCTTCCTTTTTCACAAACTCATAACTTCAATCAGTGATAATTGACATATTCCACATCAGAGAAGGAATTTAGATGATCTCTACTTCATATTATAATGTTTCTTATTATTTAGATGAATTTATGTAATTAGCTATAGAATTTGTGCAATTTTGTAGCTAACCTTTGTTTCTGCAACCACCGTTATTGTTTGACTAGTTTTGAGAAGCAAATGAGGAAGCGGTTCATATGGGTATCTCTGGAATGTTCCACACATGGATTGTATCCCACTTACCTATTTGAATTCAAGAAGTAATCGTACCTATGCTCGCGATCAAGGATCATTCAAAGAATGAGATCAGCGGACAAAAGACTCTCAATTTGCTTTTACGTATCAAATCGAGAGATAGCCATGAAGAATTTGCTTCTAATTAGGCTTCTAATTTTAGTTTTGTTTTCTATCTATAGGTGGAATTGCCTCAAAACAGTTAATCTAAAAACTTGTATAAATATTGGTCTGTTGAAACAGGGAAGTAGTCTAATTTTCATGATAATTCAGTGTTACACTTTCAAACTATGTTTTGTTAATAAAGAAGACCAGTTCCAGATCTCTGATGCACGCATAGTCTAAGTAGATTTCATACTCATTCTATTGCAAAGGTCCCTTGCACGGAAAGGAGGTTTTTTATAATTGTTTTGTAGTTTAATTGCTATCAATTCCTTAGTTTAATTTCATGTTGATTCTTAGTTTTATTTTTGTCAATTCATAGTTAAATTTGCATTATTTCATAGTCATATCTTTTCAATTCATAGTTTAAATTGATCACTATTTTATATATTATTTTCATGATTGTTTTCTGAATTAGTTATTTTCATTTACAGTTGATTGTGTAATCTCATGCTCACTTAAGTCATCTCATGAATGTGACTCTATCATTTTCCAATTGGATAGATTTTTGCATTCGGTCATACAGCAACCTTAGGTTTTTAAAATTAAACACGCTTTGTGCAATAGATACTCTGTTATTTCTCGCTTGCTTTTGATTTCAATTAGCACTCTCATTTAACGTTCTTAGCAATAGAATTTTTTCTTTCATTCCATGGAATAGAATTATATTAAAATTATCTTTCAAACATTCTTTAAAACTAGGACAATGTTAGATTAGAATTATGTTTTAAAATAGATCAAATGCTCTGTTTTCATAGAGTTAAAGCTTTCAATGGATAATATAGAAAATGGTTGCATCCTTGTCATTTTAATGCAATTAGATTTAGAATAGTATTCTGCTTTAAATCAATTAGATACTTTTAATAGATGTTTTTCGGGCCTAGATAAGTCTAACATTTTAACCATTCAAAGTTTGATTTATTTTTATGCAATTTAGATTATTTAATAAACATTTCCTTTTCTTCCTTCTTTTAGATTTCATATTTCATTCATTTCATTAAAATATATTTGTAATTAAATTCATGTTCTTAGAATAAAAACAACATTTCATTTTCTTCCTTCTTTAAGAATAAGCTTTCATCATTAAAATTCATTTAGATTTGGTTTTTCACTAGCATTTAAATATTTCATTTAGAAGCATAGATTTCATTTCTTAGATCAATTCCGGTTCTTAAAACTTTAGGCATAAGATACAAAACCCCCAAAAAAATATAAAACATACACAACGAAGTAAGAAAGAAGGTTATCTAAGCATATATAGTGCACCACACTTCATCAAATTACTAATCTCAGTCGATAATTTATGATAGCAATTTAAGACATTAAATTGACTAAACATTTTGGCACCGTTGTCAGGGAAGTGTAATTAGGAAGCCTTATTTCTTACATTAAAAATAAAATAAAATGATATGCGTAGAGAAAGAGAGTCTAGGGGTAGATTCATAGCTAGAGGTAGAAGATTGATTCCAACAACACCACTCACCCCACCAAGACCACATAGTGCCACACCACCATCTCAAAATCATATTCCATTTTTCACCTCAAGACATAGACTCCCTGAAGTCTTAAGGTCAGAAATCCAACCAGGAGATTCTCCAACTTCATCTATTGAGGCAGTCTTAGAAAAGGAAGATCCTAGATCCCCAACAGAAGGAGTAACCTTTTTCACCTCTACATGAGAACATATTCTAACTCAAGAGTTATAAATCCCTAGTGAGGAAGAAGAAGAAACGTTCTTCAATATCCCATTGATAGAAGAACCAGAGAAATAAAAAATATCTCTACAGTTAGAACCTTACATTGGCTCGGATGAATCTACAATGGCAGAAGAAGGAGGAGGAGGATAAGTTCTGAATGGATATGCCTTAATAGAGGGAAGGAGAGGTGGAGACGAGGTGGAGGAAGAGATGGAGGAAGAGGTATAGGTAGAGGAGATCCTAACTCTATTGGATTTTCTATAGTTGATGAGGATACAAATTTTACAGTGAAAAATATTTCACCTTCTGTCCTTCCCAATTTCCATGGATTAAGGAGTGAAGATCCTGAAACATTTTTATTTGAATTTGAGGTTTAATGTAGAACCTATGACTACTTACAAGACTCTCAAAAATTGAAGCTATTTCCTGCAACACTTAAGGGTGCAGCTTTAAAATGGTCCATGGGTTTCATAACACAATATATTAGGACATGGGATGAGATGAAAAGTGCATTTTTACAAAGATATTTGGATTATTGCACACCTATTAATAGGAAGGATGAAGTATTTAAAATGATGCAAAGGGAGTATGAAAACTTGGAAGATTTAATTGAGATATTCAATTACAATATAAAAAGAGCTAAAATGGAACACCTAGATCAAGATACTTTAAAATTTCTCTTGTTGAAGGGCCATCAGAGATGAATGGACAGATATTCTTAACATGATGGGAAAAGGAGATATCTCTCAGCTACCATTACCTGAAATTATTGAATTATGAATTCATCTCTCAAGAGGAAAATCAAAAACTAGGAAAAATACAAGAGATCTTATTCTCTCTAGAGTAAATAAATCTGCAACTGGAACAGTGAGTAGGGCAGAAATTGGAAATATGCTTCATGAACTTAAAATAGATATCTTAGGGAGCCTTAATGAACAAATAGACACCCTGAAATTACAAAACAAGAAGAAATTTGAAACTGATGCCTTAACTATTTTCTATCCTAAATGCAGGAAGAAACATTCTTTAAGAGAATGTCCTCTTAATGTAAAATTCATAGAGACCTGTGTTATTTGTGCAGAAAATCATGAAACAAAAATATGTCCCTCTATACCAGGTCTCAAGGTTGTTTTTAAAGAAGAAGTAGCTCCATCTCCAGTAGATCCTCTTTGTTTTGTCTCTAGAAGACCATGGCAGGGGAAACAAACTCAAGGTTTTAATAATCAAATGTATAATCATTCCCCACCAAACAATTGTAATTCATCATGGTAGAAACCTTGGTCCCATCCCCAACCTTGGACACAAGGGATGCAAAACCCTTATGGTAGATACTCTTAGTATCACCAGTATCCACAATCTTATCCAAACTATCCTCCCCAACATTTTCCACAACAAAATCAACCACCCCAGCTCCAAAATCATAACCCACAACTTTCATTACCATTTCCACAAAGAACAAATCAACTACCTGCCCAGTCGTTACCAAACCCAAATAATAAAAATTATCAAACTACTTATAGAATAAAAGGACAAAATTTTCCAGCATATATGATTACTCCACTAGATCTTAACAATATCCAACTTAGATCTGGTAGAATATTCGAAAGGAAAAAGCCTTATGTTGTTATTCAAGAAAAATATGATCTTGATGAAGAAATTTCTCTACAACAAAATAAAAATTCTGGAGAAGGGACATCCCTTCAACAGAATCAAAATTCTGAAAATGAAAAAAAAAAAAAAGATCCAATAAACTCAATTCCTATCATAGAGAAACCTTCAGTATCTATTTCTAACCCTCCTTTTCCTGAAAGATTACAAATTGATAGAGGAATAGAAAAACAAATTTTTTTCCCTAACTATGATTTTCTAGATGAATTGAAAAATGTATGTATCAAAATCCCTTTGTTACAGGCCATTAAGGAGATTCTTATTCTAGCTAAAACAATAAGAGAGTTGAGCATGAAAATATTGGGAATAAAAACAAAAGAAATAAAAAAGATTTAGTTAGTAGGAAAAATTGTTGACATTATGATGGGAAAAATAGCCATACAAAAATATTTGGACCCAGGAAGTCTAGTTGTAAAAACACATATCAATGGTATTGAGATTCCAAATACATTAATTGACTTAGGAGCATCCATCAACATCATGAGCAAGCAAACCATGGAACAACTTAGGCTTCCAAACCTTTAGTATACACCAACATTACTACAATTAGCAGACAGATCAGTAATCAAGCCAGATGGTGTATTAGAAGACATATATGTGTCCTTAGACTCTTGAAAATATCCAGTTGACTTCATGATCTTAACTCCCAAGAACAACCTAGGGGGACATCTATTAATTTTAGGAAGACCTTTCTTAGCTATAGTTGATGCTTTCATTAGTTGTAGATCCGGTGATATGTTTATTTCTGATGGTAACTCAACAAAGAAATTCACTCTATATCCTCTAGCAAAAACAATCACAGAAATAGAAAATGAAGAATATATGGATGAAGACAATGATATACAACCTCTCTTTACTATTTCTCATATTAGTGAAGAAAGTCAAATTTTAAATTCAATAGAAAACTTTGAAACATCTTCACAATCTGAAGATGAGCATAGTTTTCAAGAACAATGCAATATTGAATGCTTGTCATATAGACATATGTCTTTATATTCTATGGAATAATCTGGTAACTCTATATTTGAAATATTTCCAGGAAAATCTTTAAACATAAACAAAAACTTGGAGAAATTCCAACAAGAAGAGTTAATCAAAACATTGCAAAAACATTCTCCTGCATATGCATGGAAGTACATTGACATGAAGGAAATTAATCCTGAGACTCGTATACATCATATCTACATTGAGGAAAAATCTAGGCCTATCAAACAACCTTAAAGAAGGATGAATCCAAATCTTATGGAAATTGTGAAAGAATAATTGAAAAAGTTGTTGAAATTAAACTTCATTTATCCTATTTCAAACAGTCATTGGGCTTCTCCCTTGGTGGTTGTACCTAAAAAGAATGGTAAATGGAGGGTATGCATTGATTATCAAGAATCTAATAAGGATACTCTAAAAAAATCATTTCCCATTGCCTTTCATAGATCAAGTATTGGATACATTAGCAGGTAAGAAGTATTTCTCATTCTTGGATGTTTTTAGTAGTTACAATCAAATTCAAGTAGCACCTGAAGACAAAGACAAGACCACATTCACCTGTCCATGGGGATCCTATGCTTACCGAGTACTTCCTTTTGGATTGTGCAATGAACCTACAACATTCCAAAGGGTAGTGTTAGGAATTTTCTATGATCTAATACGTGATTGTGTGGAAGTATATATGGATGATTTTACAGTTTATGGAAATTATTTTGAAGAGGCTCTTGAAAACTTGGAAAAGGTTCTTAAAAGACGCAAAGAAGCAAATATTTCATTAAGTCATGAAAAATGCTTTATGATGTTTACTAAAGGAATTGTTTTAGGACATCACATTTCAGGGGATGGAATTAAAGTAGACTCATCCAAAGTTGAAGTTGTCAAAAGGATGTTAGAAATTTTCTAGGTTTTACAAGGTACTATAGAATATTTATAGAAAACTTCACTAAAATTGCATCTCCACTCTTCAAATTTCTTACCAAAGATTGTGAATTTAGTTGGAATCGTGATTGCTAATAGGCATTTGAAACTTTAAAAGAAAAAATATCTAAATCACCCATCTTAAGAGGACCAAATTGGGAAATACCTTTTCATATTTCAGCAGATGCTTCAGATACAGCTCTAGGAGCTATATTGGGACAAAAATACTTGATCCCCTATTCCATCTATTACACAAGTAAAAATTTGACCCCTATTGAGTTAAATTATATTGTAACTGAAAAAGAGTTTCTAGTTGTTGTCCATGCTACTAACAAATTCAGACACTACATCATTGGCTATGAAACCTTTATTCACACAGACCATTCTGCAATTAGGTATTTAATGAATAAATCTATCACTAATAGCATAATCACAAGATGGCTATTACTCCTGCAATAATTTAACATCACCATTCTAGACTGACCTAGAAAACAAAACATAGTTGTTGATTTCTTGTCTAGAATTCAAAATAAAAATAACGATACTCTAGTAGAGGACAATTTTCCTGATGATTATCTCTTTGCAGTATCTACTAAATATCCATGGTTTGCAGATATTGCTAACAACTTATCTATAGTAAAATTACTAGCATACTTTTTTCCTAGAGAAAAAAGAAAAATAATTCAAACAAGTGCATTATACTCACGGGTTAATGATGAATTGTATAAAACAGGTCCAGATCTCATCATCAGAATATGTATCTGAGAAGATGAAATGCCTGAAATTCTGAAAGCATGTCACGATGAACCATGTGGTGGACACTTTGTTGATAAGATGACTGCCTATAAAATCCTTCGTTTAGGATATTATTGGCCATCCATATTTAAATATGCCAAGGCGTATGTCAAAAGGTGTGACAGTTTTCAGAGAATGGGGAAACATGTTCCTATAAATGAAATTCCTTACAACCTCGGGTACTCATCAAACCCTTTGAGAAGTGGGCCCTGGACTTTTTTGGACCAATAAATCTACCATCAAAACAAAATAGGTACATTCTGGTTTGCACTGATTATGTCACTAAATGGGTAGAGGCTAAAGCAATTTATTTTTCTAATGAAAATGTTGTAGTTTCATTTCTCTTTGAGGATATTTTCACTCGTTTTGGTGTCCCAAGGGAAATTGTGATAGTTCAGGGATCTTAGTTTACATCTAAGGTGGTGCAGAAGATTGTGGATGAATATAAGATCAAACATAGAAAGTATACTCCATATCATCCACAAGTAAATGGACAAGTGGAGTCCACCAATAAAGTGATTGAATAAATACTCACACAGACTGTACATCTACATAGGAAGGATTAGGTAGATATGATTTTTAAGACTTATGGGCCTACCTAACTACATGGAGGAATACAACAGGACATACTCCATATGAACTTGTTTATGGGAAGCAAGTCATGTTTCCTATATAATTTCAGATCAAAACCTTAAAGATAGCAGTCAGATTGGGACTTGATTTATCAAAACCCCAAAAGCACAGAATGGAGCAACTTAATGAGCTTGATGAGACCAGACAAGATGTAGTTCAAAGAGCCAGCCTAATCCAGCAAAAAAGGTCCATATGGCATGATAAATACATAAAAGATAGAAAATTTCAAGCAGGAGATTGGGAACTTTTGTTCGATTCAAAGTTCAAAGGCTTCCAAGGAAAATTTCAGACTTATTGGCTTGGGCCTTATGAGATTGGAAAAGTCTTTGAAAATGAGGTAGTCGGGATAAGGACAATTGATGAAGAAAAGGTACCTCTTCTTGTAAATGGACATAGATTAAAATTCTATCATAAGCCAATTAAAAAGGAGGAATTTATCAAAAAATTTCAAGACAATGCTGATATGAAGTTGGTGAAGAAGAATCCTTCTTCTTCCCCAACTTAGTCTTCCTTTTACTTTTTATATTTAAAAAAAAAAGAGAGAAAAAATAATATATATAATAAATAATGTGTGTATATATATATATATATTAAAACCAATCAATGATTGGCATCCTTATACGGAAAATACAAGGTGAAAATCGGAGTTCTGACATCGTATATTTTCTCCCGTTCTAAAATTCCCAAATCATTTGTTCCCTTTCTTTTTCTGAAGCAATAAAAGAAGTAGCTATATAATTGCTACATTTTTGCAGCTCTCAAAAGAATCTGCAGTTGCCATTACATTCTGCAGCTCGGTTACATTTTCTCAACCTATTGAAGCAGAACATACTAAACAGAAGCAATTGAAGGCTCCATCGAAGATCATACTAAAAAGACACCTGAGGAATCAACACAAAAATAAGATCAACAAAGGTTAGTTATAAGGTATGTTACAAATTTTGTTTAAATAATAAGACCCAAAAACATCAATGTATATAATTTAGATGATCATATGCTTCCACCTCAATATGTCATCGTTAGAACTAATTGTATTTGGATTCACATCACAATTCCATAATCCGGCTACTGCATCCATATCATATCCAATAATAATCAAGACCAATTTCATCCATTAATGATTAACAGTCATATCTCATTTCCGTAACCCACTCATCCACATTCCTAAACCCTCGTTGAATATCTATTTTTACCTGCACGTCTCCACAAACTCTTGACACTCAGAGCCAAACCCTCAATCTGCTTGATCAAAGAAGAATAGTTCTGAAGGTGAAACTTCTTATGACAGAGACATGGGTCTAATAGTGAGAACCGAACCTGTGGGAGCGAAATTCATGGCAGGTTATTCTCATACGAAAGAAATGTTGCAGAAGGTGAAATGGCTCCAGTTCATATAGAAGTTAGATGGGTTCCATAAGGAGGTCACCAAGTCCTTTGCAATATCTTTCGACAGGACAGAGGTCGAAATTGGGGACATCAAATTTTTAGTGAAAGATGCCTTCATAGCTGAGCCACAGAACTTTCGAAAACTGGCAAGAGATGGTTCAAGAACAGGGAAATTCACGGCGAAGAATGGAAATTTTTTATGAAGAATCCAATTATGGACACTACTGTTTTTAAGAAGGGAATTCCCAATACGACACTCAAAAAAAAATGCAGAAATATATTGTTAATTTTTAAAAAAATTGTTACTTACGAGGGTAGATTCGGTTGTATGTTTGTCTACCATGCCCGACCGTTAATGAATTTCTTGGAGGACGGAGAAATAAACTTCCCATACTTCCTAATGAACAGCTTAAAGAAAATGTCAACAAATGTGCAGAAAAGAGTCCAATCATAGAAAATACCATGCATCATCATGGACTGATAAAGATACTCATTTAATTCCATCTAAAGAGTATATGAGACTCTTGGGAAATTTTCCTAATCAGAAATCACTTTCAAGATGAAGCACCAAAACAACCTAAGGATGACAAAACCAAAAGAAGTAGGATGAGAAAGGTTGATACATGCATCGAAGACAAATCCTCGCCTCAACCATAGCAAGAAGAATAATAACTCATCATCACAGAGTTAATGAAGAATAAGAAACAGAGTGGAGTCAAAAAGAGAGGTAATGTAAAGGAAAAGGGTAAAGTTACAAGTTCATAAATTTTAATCCCTTCACGGCCAAGGAGAAGCTCTAGACTTCGTAAACCCTTGAAGAAAACACCTCCATAGGAAGCAGATTTTGTTAATTTAGATGAAGAACCCCAAGTACTATCGCCCATTACTGCCTCTCCTACACACAGTCCTATACACTCTCCTATACATAATCCTATACACAGTCCGAGCAAAAGGACCCCAAAAATTTACCCAACACAGCACGAGATATATGACTATATTGAGTACTTGGAGAAAATACATGCAAAATCAAATCCAAGTGTTGAATATCAACATATCAGTCCATAAGAACCTCTGGTGAACACCTTTAAGCAAGAAATATATGAGCTAGAGATACTAAACATGCACATTAAATAAGAAAATGAAACCTTGAAGGAATAGAATCACTTGGAAAAGGTCATCAGTGACAACATTATCTTACATTTGGGGCTATGGTATAAAAAGAAAAAGAAACTGAATAAAAGGAATAGCTTTCTAAAAAGGAAATTAATCAGCCTAAAGTACAAACTCCTCATGAAGAAACCAAGAATGACAATCACTTCAAGGAAAGGAAAGAAGAGGAAGTTGAATTGGCGGAGGTATTAGAACAAATGCAGTAGAAGGTGACGGCTCACAATTTTTGGAATTGCATGAGGAAATGCAATGGTCTCTTAGTGAGGGTATGTTGAACCTCGAAACTGTTCTTAATTTGACACCCTTTTCCATCATTTCTTCTTCCTTTTTCACAAATTCATGACTTAAATCAATGATAATTGACATATTCCACATCATAGAAGGCATTTATATGATCTCTACTTTATATTATAATGTTTCTTATTATTTATATGAATTTATGTAATTAGCTACAGAATTCGTGCAATTTTGTAGCTAACCTTTGTTTCTGTAGCCACCGTTATTGTTTGACAGGTTTTGAGAAGCAAATGAGGAAGCGGGTCATATGGGTATCTCTAGAATGATCCACACATGGATCATATCCCACTTACCTATATGAATTCAAGAAGTAATTGTACCTACGCTCGCGATCAAGGATCATTCAAAGAACGAGATCAGCGGATGAAAGACTCTCGATTTTCTCTTACGTAGCAAATCGAGAGATATCCATGAAGAATTTGATTCTAATTAGACTTCTAATTTTAGTTTTATTTGCTATATATAGGCGAAATTGCCTCAAAACAGTTAATCCAAAAACCTATATAAATACTGGTCTGTTGAAACTGAGAAGTAGTCTAATTTTTGTGATAATTCATTGTTACACTTTCAAACTCTGTTTTGTTAATAAATAATACCAGTTCCAGACACTCATCTACAATATGGGGGTTACAGGGATACAATAATAACAATAAGGGGGTTACACTAATAACAATAATGGACTATACTAGTAATATAGGGACCTAACATGCCCCTCTCCTTCAAAAAAGTGTTGTCCTCAATGCTTAAGTAGCTCTGGGTGCTTCTATATAAAATTTTCATCCTCCCATGTAGAATCTTCAGTGGGTGAGTTCTTCCACTTGATGAGATACTCTGAAATTGATCGATTTTGTAGCTGTCGAGTTCTTATTTCCGTGACCGCTTCAGGCTCCAATATGATTTTTCCTTCCTCATCAAGTTCTGGCAATGTTGTTTGAACTGGAATATTTTCACCTATAACCTTATTTAAGCATGAAACATGGAAAACTATATGCACTCATGAAGAAGCAGGAAGCTCCAATTTGTATGCCATAGTACCAATCTTTTGCAACACCTTGTAAGGACCATAGTACTTTGGCGATAAATTATTATCCTTCTTAGCTTGCTTGAGGGACATTTTTTTGTATGGTTGTAGCTGTATAAATACCCAGCCTCCTACATCAAAAATTCTCTCGCTGCAATGTTGATCTACCTATTGTTTCATTCGATTCTGTGCCAAATTCAAGTTAACCTTTAAGAGTTGGAGAACTTCATGTTGATGCTCGATGTGATCTTCCACTGCTTAAACCTTCGAATTTTCTCTTAAAGATGATGTGATGGATGGTGGATGATATCCATAAAGTGCCATAAATGGGGTCATTTTTGCTACAGTATGGAAGGAAGTGTTATACCACCATTCAACGAGAGGTAACCACTTGACCCATTGTGTTTGTTTATTAGATACAAAACAACAAATATATCCTTCCAAACATTCATTTACTATCTTAGTTTGACCATCGGATTGAGGATGATAAGATGAGCCATGACCTAATTGAGTACCCAAACAAGAAAATAACTCCGTCCAAAAATTTCCAGTAAAAATGGGATCTTTGTCGCTCACAATAACCCTTGGGTTTCCATGTAGCTTTTGAATTGTGTCCATAAATGTAGTAGCAACTGTACTTGCTTTAAATGGATGAGATAATGCACAAAGTGTGCATACTTGGTAAGTCTATCAACTACCACCATGATGACACTCTTTCCTTCGGACTTAGGTAAACCTGTGATAAAATCCATTGAAATCTCCTCCCAACATTGACTTGGAATGGATAAAGGTTGTAGAAGTCCCGGGGTCTTAATTGTCTCAACTTTATTCTGCTGGCAAACCAAAAATTCCACCACAAACTTTTGAATATCAGATTTAAGGCCATCCCAAAAAAATTCTTTCTTCACCCTGTGGTAAGTTTTTAAAAATCCTGAGTGTCCTCCTAAAGGAGAAGTATGCAATTCCAAAAGAATCTCTTTTTTTTAGTTGGGAATTCTCACAAATATATAAGCGATCTTTGTACCATAAGGAATCATTTTTCCAACTAAATGTATCATATGTACTAGGATCTTGTTGCAAATTTTGAATGAGTGTCCAGACTTCGTCGTTCTTCTTCCATTCATCTCTTGCTTCAGTTATCCAATCTGGTTGGATAATAGAAATGGCACAAAGCAATGCTTCCACGTCTTCATTCTTTCTTGAGAGTGCATCTGCAACAACATTTAGCTTCCATTTTTTGTATATTGTTTCAAAGTCATAACCCAAAATCTTTGTGACCCATTTTTGCTGCTCTTCTAAAGATAGTCTGTTCCAAAAAGTGTTTAAGACTATCATGATCATTTTTTACCTTGAAGTGTCTTCCCATTAGGTAAGTTTGCCATTTCTTTAGTGCATATAGTATTACGAACATTTCCTTCTCATAAATAGGTTTCTGTAAATACTTTCCTTTGATTGGACGACTTTCAAAAGAAATGGGTCTTCCTTCTTGCATTAAAACAGCACCAATTCCATTTCATGAGGCATCACATTCCACAATAAAGGTTTTTGTGAAGTCTAGCGTAGCTAAGACCGGTGCTAGGCACATTGCCTCTTTAAGATGTTCGAAGGCCTTAGTTGCTTCAAGAGTCCATGAAAATTCATCTTTCTTCAATAACGTTGTTAGAGATGCTGCTATTCTCCCATAATTCTTAATAAACTTGCAATAATACCCTGTTAACCCGAGAAATCCTCGCAACTGCTTTATGCTTGTGGGGACTTTCCATTCCTTAATGGATTTTTTGTTAGGGTCTACCTTAACACCCTCATGAGATACAATATGACCCAGATATTCCACCTCTTGTACTCCAAAGAAACATTTGGATTTTTTTGCATATAATTGTTTCTGTTGCAATAGTTTGAGCACCCTGTCAACATGTTGAAAATTATCCTTCCAAGACCTGTTATAGATTAGTATATCATCAAAAAATACTAGCACAAATTTTCTAAGGAAGGGTTTGGAAAACAGAATTCATCAACCTTTGAAATGTATAAGGTGCGTTGGTAAGGCCAAAAGGCATGACCAAAAATTCATAATGACCCTCATGAGTTCGAAATGTTGTTTTCAGAATATCTTTAGTCTTCATTCTAATTTGATGATATCCTGAACGAAGATCCAACTTAGTAAAATAAATTGCTCCAAGTAATGCATCCAATAATTCATAAATCACAGGAATGGGAAATTTATCTTTAATGGTGAGCTTATTGAGCTCCCTATAATCCGGAAACATGTGCCATGATCCATCCTTCTTGTGTACCAATACTATAGGAGCAGAGAAAGAACTTTGAATAGGTTGAATTATACACGCCTCTAACATTTTTGCAATCATATGTTCAATTTCGCTCTTTTGGAAATAAGGATATCTAAAAGGCCTGATGTTTGGAGGAACACTTCCTGGAATCAAATGAATAACATGATCATGATCACGAATAAGTGGGAGTCCTTTGGGAGTTTCAAACACCTTGGAATGATTGTCCAATACTTTTTGGAGATCTGCAGAAATAGATGATTTTGATGTTGGAACTTCTAGTGAGCATAATTTTGCAATTACACCTCATTGTTATTTCTTTAGAAGCTTTGTCATGACATTAGAGCTTATTATCTTTTCTAGCTTCCCTGCAATACCCCGTAATTCGACTTCCTTTCCTTCTAAAAAAAAATTCAAGAAAAGTTCTTGAAAATTAAAAGCTACCGTCCCCAAAGATTGTAACCATTGTACTCCTAGTACAACATCAGCACCTCCCATAAGAATGGAAAGCATTTGACTATTCAATACATATTCCCCCATGGTTAGCTTGATATTATGGCATTTTCCATAGAAATTTATAGTTCCTCCATTTTCAACCATCACTTGACATTATAGTGTTGGGTATAGGAAACAATTCAATTCCTTGGCTACCTTACAATGAATAAAATTATGGGTGCTACCTGAATCAATCAACACTATTACCTTTTTCTTCTTGATATGTCCTTCTATCTTGAGAGTTTGAGGAGTGGTAATTCCTGCCAATGAATTACACAATATGGTCATACTCATTTCTTTCTCTTCTAGGGCTGGTTCCTGGTGTATATCCTCTTCTTTTGAAGATTCTTTTTCATTTTCTTCTTTCTCTTCACAATCTATGTAAAATAATTTCTTCTCAGCACACTTATGACCTTTAGTGTATTTTCTATCATAACTGTAGCAAAGCCCTTTTGCTCTTTTTTCTTCCAATTATTGTGGTGTCAACCTTGTAGGTTGTGGAAATCTAGAGTAGCAACACTTCCATATTTATAGAAGTGAGTGGTAGGCTTCCTTGTCACCATAATTTTACATTCATTTTTTCTTGCCAACCTTAATGCCCTCTCCAATGAATCAGTTTCCAAAACACGAACTTCATGTTGGATGTTATCCTTTAAATTACCTATGAAGAGATCAATCCTGTGTTCCTTTGGAAGTCCTCAATGTGCTCCCCCACTGAACACTTTTGTTTGAGATTTATCAATTGGCTAAAGAAAGTTTTTCTCTTTGTATCCTCATAATGTGCTATCATTTCTTCCATAAAAATTGACCAAGTGACAATTTTTTTACAAGATCAAAGCCATAGATACCATACACATGTATTTTGTTCTAAATGTAAAGTTGCAATGCGTACCTTTTGTGTGTTTTGAACATTATTGAGATCAAAATATTGTTCCATCTGTAGTATCCATGTTACAAGATCCTTTCCATCAAACTTCCTCATATCCATTTTTGGAATATGGTGCTTCTTCCCTCCAACATTAGAGTTTATGAAATCACGATTAACATTTATTTTGTTCTCATCATGAGTTTCCTCTATTATCTTTTCACCATTAGGAAACATTTCTTGTATCAACTTTGTCAAACCTTCCATGTCTTCTTTTAGATAATTCTTCATGTTTTCCATCTTAGCTTCCATGTCATCCATCTTAGATTCCATGCCAGCTTCCATGCCATTCTTCAAACCATCCATCTTAGATTCCACGTATTTCTTCAAACCATCCATCTTAGTTTCCATGCCTTTCTTCAAAACTTCCATGTCATTTTTTGTTTCTCTTTACGAGAGAGAAATTTGTTGCACTTTCTCTTGTAATTTTGATATGTCATGTTGCCATTCTTCATCTTGATGAGTCATAGAAAAGCCTTCTAAAGGCTTAATGGATGTTGAAATATTTTTATGGTCCATTTTAGAATCCAATATTGATATCTATTTTACAATATTCCCTTCAAATCAATTCAACTTGATTCTTCAAACAAGGCTTATGCAATTCAGAAAAAAAATACACACCTTTTACTTGATTTTGAGGAGCTCGATATTGAAATTGACTTATCTCTATACTTTCAGATCCTCAATATCTAAAATTCATCCCTGTAGTATTCCTCTAAATCTTCCTTCAAATGTCATAGGTCTGACTTGATTTGGATTCTTCAAGTCAAAGTTATGTCCAATCTCCCACAATGACATAATTATGGACTAGTTCAGTAGAGCGAAATTGTACGACTTGCCGCGTGTCACCATTTTCTCCTTTCACTCTAAAATTTAGAGACAAGAAAACACAGTCCATATAATTCCAGACACTTTTTTACAGAATTCCAATCCGATGCTCAGAGAGGGATTTATGAAGATTTTCCCATGATCACCTCTTTGAAATTAAATTCTGGAGCCTGAAAAAGACCTAACTTCCACAAATCATATCTCCGAAAATATTGTGAACCAAGCTCTGAATGTTTCAAAGATGTTCCTCGATATTTCTTCTTTGTGCTCTAAAAATTTTGGCTTCTGAACCTTCGTAGAAAAAAATTTATAGCGAAAATTTTGCGATGACCTTTTTAAGTAAAGTTTAGGAGCCTGCAAAAATCCCTAACTTCCACAGATCATATCTCCGAAAATATTTCGAACCAAGCTCTGAAATTGTGTGACCATGCTCCTCATTATTTCATCTTTGCACTCTAAAAATTTCAGCTCCTGAACCTTCGTAGAAAAAAAGTTATAGCGAAAATTCCACGATGACCTATTTGGAGCAGCAAAACCCTAGAATCCAAAGCTCTGATACCAAATGTTGAGAAACCAGCTCCAAAAATAGAAGAAAAAAGATATCAATGCCTTATAAATAAGCCACTTCAAGGGGGAAACCTCCAATACATTACATGAATGAAAAATTCTTGGATGATACAAATTACAAAACCTCCTTTCTATATATAGGAGTCCATGGAGCCACAATGTAATCCTAGCCGACCTAAAAATAATAATTTAAGGGCATAATAATAACAATATGGGGGTTACAAGGGTACAATAATAATAATAATAAGGGGGTTACACTAACAACAATAAGGGACTATACTAGTAATATAGGGACCTCACATCTCCCATCTTATGAGAACCTCTTGGAAGCCATGACCTCTTATGGTTCATGATCAAGGTCTCTAGAGTAGAGTTCCTTTTCTTATGTCAAGCTCCTTAAAATCTGAAATAAGGTCTCCGGAGAAAAGTTCCTTTTCTTGTGTCAAGCTCATTAAAAAATGAAACAAAGCATCGAAGAAAAGTTCATTTTCTTGTGTCAAGCTCGTTAAAAAGTGAAACAAGGTTTCATCAGGATAGTTCTTTTACTTTGTCAACCTCATTAAAAAATGAAACAGGTTCCTTGTGAGGATATTTATTTTACTGTTTCAACCTCGTTAAAAAATGAAACAGGTCCCTATCACCATAGTTATTTTATTGTGTCAAGCTTGTTAAAAAATTAAACAAATCCCCTTTCAATTTGAGTATTTGATTAGATCTCCTAAATTCCATACCGATTCTTTCACTTGATCTCATAAATGAACCTTCATTCCATCCACCTGTCAGTAACCAGTAGTCTACTTAGGTGAATGAAATGAAGCTTGGGGGGCATGTGCCTCGAATTGAGTCATTATGTTAGGGGCATGCAAACTTATTCCAAGCATATTTTGTCTCCGTTTCAAGCTTGTATAAAAAGGAAACCACTTCCAAGCATAGTTTGTCTCTATTTCAAGCTTGTGTAGAAATGAAACCACTCTCAAGCATATTTTGTCTTTGTTTCAATCTTGTGAAAAATGAAACCAATTTCAAGCATAGTTTCCCATATTTCAAGCTTGTGTAAAAATGAAACCATTCTCATTATACCTCTTGTGATTTCCATTTTTATCAAAAAAAAATTTCCAAATAAGCCTTGGTTTTCTCATTCCATCATCACCATCTTCTTGGTCGATCATACACTCTCACTTGGTTGTTTTACCCTTGCCTATGGAATCATTACGTTGACTAGTTTTGTTATCCAACCTCTTGAACTTTGTGTGTTTTGAGTAGTTCCTTCATCACTGGAACCAATTTCTACCCTTTAGACCACTTGTTCCTCCAAGAGGCATCCTCTTTCAACTCTTTTCAGAATCCAAAAATATTAAAATATTGTCAAGCGATTTTCCTTTCGAGCTCGTAAAAATAAATGACAAGACATCTACTCGATATAAGTTTAACCCTTTTCCGGACTAAGATAGATTAGCTATGAAAAATTAATACCTTAGTTAAACATGGCTAAGAGGTTCTCTCGAGTATTGTTTTCTACCTTTTCGGATTCGAGAGGGTATCTACGAAAAGGGATATCTGGAGTCTTCTTTTTCGCCTCTTTTTCAAGCTCTATAAACATGAAAAAGATGTTGAGTTTTACCTTCACTAGACTCGTTAAAATAATTAAACAGTGATGGAATTGTCAAACATGACGAGACTGAGCTACTCCTTCCTAGGACTCATTAAAAATACTAGGATGGATTCATCTAAAGGTTGAACTTATACGACAATCATATGGTATCCTCTTCAAGCTTGAGATTAAAAATAAAGAGGTACTCGCTAGAAATAGTGGGGGGAAATGGAAGGAAACATATATCATGTATTTTGTGTGAAAGGTAGTATGTCGCTCTTGAACATGACACTTATCTATATCTCGTGTCACGTTTGGGACATGCTCACTTTGTCACTTGTCTTACTGGGTTTTGGAAATCCATTTTCCTCTCATTTGATTATATATTGTCACCATCACCTCTGATCCTATTTTGAGTCATATGCTGCCAAATTCCAGAGTCGTGTCATTGATATGTTTAAGAGAAGTCCCACCTACAAATTCAAACCACTTACACCATGTTTGACTTTATGTGCATCAATCCTGAATCACTCTTTCCAACTTTGCAAAAATCCTATGTTTCATGTCGATGATGTGGGAAACATTACGACCCTCCTTCGATGGATCACTTCCTGTCGACTTCGACTCATTATCCAAGAAGATTATCTAGAAACTTCCTTTTCAATACCTTAGATCTTGCATGCATAAATGGTGGGTTCTTCGCATCCAATGATAGGTTCACATCAATGGCCTTCAATCAAATTATTTTGCAAGTGTTCGGCTTCAGCTTCATTGATCACACATGTGGATTTTGTTATTGTACCTTGCGAGCCATTGTCCTCATTAATGTTTTCTCCCATTCCTGTTAATAGTTTACATCATTGACCAGCATTTCTGCCATGTTCGACTTCAACCCATCTATTCACATGGTAAGATTCGCACTTTGGTTGGATTGAGACAAAGGTGAAGACCCTGGGTTTCATTTGATAAATCCAAGTTGCATGGAGTTATTAAGTATTCATGATTATAAACATGATCCTTTCTATACAGATGGTTTTTTCCATGTCGTGGATCCATGTATTGTTATATTCTTACACTTCAAGCATACTTACAGCAGATATGTCCAAATGTATTGTATTATGTTTGATTTTCAAGTCTCTTGACGGTGGTTCTCTAAGTCCTTGCAATTTCTTATAAATCACTTTAGCCATCATTTATGGTTATAGCTTCATGATTTAGGGGGCATCTGTTATACATTATTTTGTCACAATCTCAGTCTTGTATCATGAAGTATCGCACTTTGTGTCGACGATGCCACATAGTTTCGCCAAGTGATGAAATTTTTCACAAGTAATGTATTCACCATGAAACATTTTTGTAGAGATCAAAATAATATCCCTGAAGAAGTGGAATAAAACTTGCCTTGAAATAATTCTGAAAAGCTTGTCAAAAACCTTGTTTTGCAAACTCGATGTGTTCTTCATAACTAGTGTCTCGTGCTAGTAACCTTTTTCATTACACATGTCTAGCGCTGCCAGCATGGCTTTTATTAGGAAAATATACTCTTGTCCTCTTCAGGTATTTTCCCCAAAATGGAGGATAATCTTCTCTTACTAGAAGGCTTGAGAATCGCGACGTGGTTTCAAGTAGTTGATGATTGGAATGAGACCTCCCATTCCTAGCCCTAGATCCTCCTTCCATGGATCTCTCCCTTGAGATGTGGAACTCCTCCCTCCTTTTATGGATCCTCAACTCCCTCTCCTTCCCTATAAATGAAATCCCCATCATCCACTAAAGGTTAGCTAGAGTAGGTTGGTTGTTGGCTAGTTGGTTGCCATCCTAGTGTTGAATTGTGACCAAAGGCTGCCCATTTGCAAAGGAGAAGGGGTGTTTTAAGGTTAAGGCTTGGAATTTGTAATCTCACCTTAAGGAGGCTTCCAAAATCAAGGCTTCAGTGGTTGTAATGTTCCCTTTTTCATCTATTAAAAATAAAATATGTGCTTTCTTTCCATTAATGTGTCAATTATTATCCATTTATTGTAATGATCCTTGATCTGTTATATAAATTACATTAGAAACTATTATGCTTTGTATATGTTTTTTGTCTCCACTTGTTCTTCCTTACAGGCACTCATCTACACCAGTGAAGAGGAGATCGTGAGCTTGGAAGCGAAAGAATCAAGTTCGACACCAAAGGCATTGGCATCAGAGAGAGGTAGGAAATTTATCCTCCTTCGTATTTTCTAGTATGAGTTAAGAAATATTGCATGTAATTGTCCTCTTTCGTTGTTAGATCCTCCCATAGCATAAACGATTACTTACACAGCAAATGGTTGTTATCTTATGGTTATTTATGTGGTTATATGTTGGTTATAAGCATGGTTATGTGACTAGTTCTAGTCATGGTTAATTTCATGTTTTTACTTGTAACTGAAAGAACAGTGGATGCAAGACCTAATGAATGTTAAAATAGTTAATGGGAGAGGGTGGTGGTCCTTATTGATAAGTTTCATATGAATTTTCATTGCCTTATTCTCAGTATTGTGTTCATGACTTTTACTTTGCATTTTTTCCAAGTGTTTGACAAAATGTCAGTCCCGATTGGGGATGGTCGGGCCTAGTCCTGGTGTTAATTTTTGGTTTACAAGAATTTTTCTTGTGTAATGCATGATTTTTTAAAGTTACAGAGATTTTTGGGAAGAGGTATAGCTCCAACCCTGGATCTAGCCTTAAAATCTGCAATCTCTAGCACAACATTGGGTAATTTATTCCACACTCACACTGATGTGGGCTTATTCATGCGATTGGGAGGTGCAGGCGCACTGATGCCTTGGAAAGGGAGCGATTGGGGGTAAAATTTAGTGAAATTCAAGTTGGCTTAGGGGAGGGACACCTGGAGGGGTTGGGTTACTCCTAGAGGGTCCTATGGAACCTGAGGGAAGTTATTAAAGTTTGTTTGTCGACTCCATTTCCTTAAGGTCACCTAGGAGGTTGAGTCTGGTCATAACTTCCCCTCATCTCATGTCTACCTTGGGTAAGCCAGTGAAAGTGGTTAGATGTGAGGGGAGATGGTCATTACACCATAGATGTGCTACAAACAGAAACTCGCACATTGAGAAGGAAAATGGAGAAAAGGTCTCCAACACTAAAGATATTAAGAGAGAAGCAGATAATTTTTTTGAAAACGTGTATATGGATGGACTAGCTGTGGATATTGATAAACAAATCTCATTCATTGATACCCACCCTACCATGTTTTTGGATGTAGATAATGATTCCATAGAAGCATCGTTCTTCAAGTCCCCAATCCCCCTTCTTCAGGTCCCATAGAGCCTCTTTAGACACCTAATGGTCCTTTACAGATCCCTCAGCCTAAGGTAGAGGTTCATACCAAGATCCCCAAGGGACCATTACACCGAAACGTTTCTTGCGGTAAAGCTGCCCATTTGTATAGTATAGTAGATGATTTGGCGCAATCCTCTGCTGCCATATCAACACTGGAACTCCTCCAGTCGTGCCCTTCACAATGAAAAGCTCTTCTAACTGCCACGAGCATTGTGGATCTATCATATGATCATTTGATCGTCTTCGATGTTGACCATTCAGAACATCCCCCCCTTCCTGCTTTCGTCGCCTTCCAAATCCCTGTCAAGATTTGAAATGCCAATGTCTCTCGTTGTATCATTAATGAGGGGGAATCCACTTGTGTGATGTTCACTTCAGTTTGGAAGCAACTCGGATCTCCTGAGTTGGCCCCTTCCACTATCACCCTCCAAGCATGGGATGGCCACTCTTCCCATCTTAGAGGCTTGTTCTGCAATTGTCCTATTACTCTTGCGGGCAATATTGTTTGTGTTGACGTAGAAGTCATTGATGCCCCCTTAGACTACAACATTCTATTGGGTCGTAGCTACACTTATGCGATGTTTGTTGTCCCATCCACTGTAAGATGTGCTTTCCTCACAATGGAAATATTGTCACCATTGACCAGTCGAAGTATTACGAACCAAAGTCTCAGACCTCCCCTGAGTCCATCATTTTTTCAGTGGCCAATAAGAAAATAGTCAAACCTTTGACCATTGTTTCACCTGGGGTCTACAAAGACTCCTCTTTTCTTGGTTCATTCCCTGGTCCTTCTCCTCTTATCTTTGATCCCATCTCGTCGAACATTTGCATGATGCAATCGTCTTGGTCCATCCTCAAACGGACTGGTTTGACTAGTTAGCATCCTCACCCTCTGCAACCTGCTCCTAGCACCTCGACTCAGCCTTCAGGACACCCTCCTCTAGGCCCCTCATCTGCAACTAGTATCCATGATCCTATCTACCCTCCTAGCATGGTTCCTCCTAGCCTTAACCATCTCGGAGTTGTCCCACCTGACCATTACCCCTCTGGTCAGATACCATTTCTAACTCCCCCTCCTGGAGTATTTTCAGTACCTGTTATGGCTACCTTATATCTCCCTAACATGACCTTGGGGATCCTAGTCTGGTGCATCGATCCCCCAATGACTATCCCTCCTGTTCAACCCAAACCTTATACTAATTTGACCCCGGTCCAATCGTTTAACATGACCCCTCCCTTTTCTTTTGTGCCTCAGCCACCTCAATAGGAACCTACTCTTGTTGTGAAAGCTTCAGGCGAGGGGGTAAAAGCTCGCAAGAGGGAACCTAAGGACAAGGCTTCCAAAAAATTCCCTGCTCCTTCTCAACCTCCTAGTCATGCCACCCATACTTGTCCTGAATTGCCTCGTCTACCGCCCATGGTTAACAAAGCATTTTTGGAGTCTGATATCCCAGAGGTATATGTCACTATACCTGATTCAGTCCTGAAACTTAAGTCTTTGCACACAAATCATCCTTGTGCTTTATGAGATTTACAGGCCACTATACTCACTGTTAGTATGAATCTTGATTCGAGGTGTACGAAAAAAACAACTTTAGCTGCACATAACAAACAGCTCTAACAGTAGAAATGACTGCTAACATCTTCGGATCTGCAGTTAGATGATCAAGAAAAATGGTGCAAAAATCTATATCTATGCATTAGAAGACATTAAACAGTATAAAAATAAGATTTACTCCATATATCCAATATACAAGACAAGAATATATCCAATGAAATCTTTATTAATGGCACCTGGGAGGAAAACACAAGAGGGTGTTCCCTGTTCTCCTCAATGGGATGGGTTCTTGTAAGTCCTCAACACTTCAGATTTAGAATTCCTCTCTCTTGATGGTGTAGAAAACCCAGAAAAAAATGGAAAAATATGGCTATGATAATGGATCAATAGCCAGACCAAGAGTTGAGATCCAGAGTGATCTTTAGGCAACAAAAGGTGACAAATGAATGGGAAAGCCCTTCTATTTATAACAAAATATTGAGTTAGTCTAGATATTGGTGTATAATTAAAATATTATTAACAAAATCAAGATCCAACTTTTATGGAATATTTTATTATATTTGTTGGAGGGAAAAGGAATTTGACTTGAGTCAAATCCCCTTATTTGTAAATAATAAATAAATAAATGATTTATTTATCATTTTAAAGATGTGATTAAGTAATAATAAATAAATACATGATTTATTTATCATTTTAAGGATATGGTTGAGTAATGATCAAATAAATAATGATTTATTTAATTATTTAAGGGAGATGTAGTCATATTTAACAAAGAATATTATTTAAATAATGTTTAAATAGTTATTCTTTGAAAATAATAAGATAAATAATGATTTATCTAATTAATTTCCTTTTTTTGGGTTAAATATAGCTAGGAATATTAATTAAATTGTTGTTTAACTAATTATTCCTTGAGGAAAAATCAAATAAATATGGATTTATTTAATGTTTCCCCATGGGGTTTCCTGTTTAGACCATAAACAACTTAATAAAGGTGGTTTACTCAGTTATTTTTCATAGTGAATGCGATTTTACTTGGGGTAAAATTGGTCTTACTTGGTGTACTTGGGTCCATCTAATAACAATGGATTAGATGACCAAAAAATGGTGTAACAGATTACCCCCCAGCGTGCAAGCGTTAGGAGCTAATCGTATGACCAAAGTACGTTTTAAGAACTCAATCACTAGACAACCATGGGGAAGTCAAAGAGAGAGGATTGTAAGGTAGACTAAAGTGCTAAAAGAACTAGACACTAAGGAGGTGACTTGCAGGTGCGACAAGTCGTTCTGATAAGTGAGTACCTTCTATAGGCGACGGGGGAGGCATACCTATGCCCGCCGAGGCAATAGTACAAAAAATAAGGCATCCGGAAAACCACGAGATGACATAATGCTGGCATAAACATGAGCCAGATAAACAACATGATAATGAATCCCACACACATATTGTGCCTGGGATAACAGCCAGGACTTGTACAATAATATCTGAGTACATGAGATATAAATACAACCGAGATGCCCCTGAAAACAAGAAAGGGCTCTGAAAATATGACTGATACATGCAAACAAAAAGGTGCTGCAAGCGGTTGAGGTCGACATCATCAAATGTATGGAGCTGCATCGAAGGATGTAATGAAGAGGTCATCCGAGTGTGTGGGGGGCTACCTGTAGGGCTGAGACATCTCACACACACCTGAGAATCACCGATGTTAGCTGCTGCATCACTGGACCATCGAGTATACGGATCTCGATCATGCTGAAAAAGAGCTGGAGCTGAGAAACAATCAAGTCAAAGGGCCATGAGGAGTCCCTTTGCCTGATCCAAGGCACCGAACAAGAGTGGACACTAGAACCAAGGTACACCGCCCTCTAGACCTATCTTCTGGAATGAATGAGTTGATGTCGACAGAAGGAGGTCTGCCATAGGTGAGGCAATAAAAGATCCTCAACTAAGGCACGAGATAAAATAGTAGAGTGACCAACAGATTGACACCAATGATGATGATGAAATGGGGGGAAATGAGTAGCAAACGGACGACTTCTCTTGTTAGAGCATAAATAGCATGGATGACCTGGCAGCAACTGACACAATATCATGAGGGATAGGGGACAGTGGGACTGAAGGCCATAATGAGCGACATGAGAGAGGGACCAAGAAATGAAGGATGGAGGACTATATCGGGGTGCGAAGGGACTCGAGATAGACTCCATGAAAGCAATGATGACTCAACTCGGATGCTCTAAACAAGGGTGACTCGCTGGTGCTACCACATAGGAAAAGGGTCCAATGGGGACCATAAAAGCATGAGTACAAGATGGTAACTCACGACGAAAGTCAACACGACCGTGGACAAGTATGGAGGCAACATGGTGCCCCCGGTACGAGTGTTGCAAGTGAAGAAATTCGATTTTGAGGAAGGGTGAAGTGGCACTTCTTGGACAAATTGTGTCCTGGTGAAGTATCAAATCACAAAAAGCTAATAGATGCCCGTTTGAGGGCTTGGTGGGATCTTTTCAATGGTATAGACGGTTCATCAAACTAATCTATGGTTTGGTTGCAGTAAGCGAAAGAAAAATCAGGGGTTTTCTTTTAATAAGGCATTTTCCTTCCAGATTCACTTATTTGCCGGTGGAGCTGTGGTGAATGTCGTGAGGAGGGGAGGTCTTAAATCTTGCAGCAGTTGTACTGGATAAACCAACTGTTGGAATTTAAGATCTGACAGTTGTAGGTGAGATGCCTCACCCTAATTTTCATTTTAGTGAGTTGAAAGTTCAGCTTAGGTACCCAGAGCTCATGAATAGGCCAGGTCATACTTTCTTGGGGTTTGTTCTATGACTTGGGTAGTAGGTACTGGGCAGAAAACTGCTACCTGTCCCTAGGGAATGACCTGGAAAGTGTGACATGTCAGAGAAAGGGGGTTTCAGTGCTGTTATGGGCTGAGATCCAGGATTTTATGGTTGAGGGGCATGGGTGCCCCCAAGCATGTTATGGACATGCCAAAATGTATTTAGAAAAAGGGAAATCTAAACACATTTTAATGATGTGGTGCGCCGCTTGTTTTCGGTATGGTTATGCAATTTGAGAAAGGAAATAGACAGTTGCCAATATCTTTTGTTACTTCATATATGAATCAAATGGAATTTAAGTTTCTGGGTTGGCATACATGGTGTTGCTATCCCAAAGGTATGATTTGGGGATAATGCACTGATGTTCTCCCAGAAAACCCATATTTTGGTCAACCACAATGTCTATGAGACTGGGTTGTTGATGAAATATGAAGGAATGATGAGGGGTATCATCCTTATAGCGATCTTGAAGTGTTGTGGGACTCTAGAGGTTCTTCTAAATGTGGAAGAATAATGGGGCTAGAGTCGACACAACTAGATTCACTACGAGAGTGGTGGAGAACTGCTTCTCCTGGTCTCTCAAATATGGGTGCCCCCTTACCCAAACATTGGGTGTCAATGTAATGGCCACAAGGTGCATGTGGTTCAAATGCATGAGTTTGATGTAAGGGGGGATAGATAAAGTCAGGAGTGGTGGCTACTTCCATAATGTCGTCATCGTAATAGAAGATGGGGTGACTAATGGAAGAAATACCACCTGACACGGCAAAGTGACCTTACTCCTCATTATGAGAGGAGAGGTTCACATGCGCATCGTCACAAGGGGTGACAGAAGAGTGAGTAGACAAAGGATCCACCGATGTTGAGACTAGGGAGGGTGTTGAAGGAAGGTTAGGCGAAACATCATGGGAGGTCTCCTTGTGGACTTCCAACCAAGGCACCTTTATCTCAACATCATAAGGGGAAAAGTTAATGGGAGCATCTGTGTCCTCGGTTGTTTCCGAATAAAGATGTGAAAATAAGGGAGCAGGTGACTCATTGCGCTCGGCCTCGGATTGGCGTAAGGCTTCTAAAGAGGAATGATATTCTTCAAGGCGAGGACAAAGATGAGTGTAGTGACCATGGAAATCACACAAAGCACAAGGGTGATTTGTGTTCAATGGTTTGATTTTTGGGATTGAATTGGGTACAGTGACATATACCTCTAGGATATCAGATTCTGGAAACGGCTCATTGACCATGGACTTGAGGTGAGGCAATTCTGGACAAGTATGGGTGGCGTGGCTAACAACATCACACAAAGCACACTGGATGGTACGCTTTGGAGGCCGAGAAGGGGCAGGGTTTGTCAGGGTAGCCTTTTCCTTTGATGCCCCCTTGCAAGCTTTGCCCTTCTTACCCGAAGCGGTCACAATGGGAGGGGGTTCCTGTTGAGGTGAATGAGGCACTGTTGCAGTGGGAGAAGTCATAGGGACCGGCTAAATTAGGGTCAAAGCGAGATAAGGTTTAGGTTGACCAGGAAGGGTAGCGGCTAGAGGATCGAGGTACCAGATAGGAATCCCAAGGTTCAGGTTAGGAAGAGAGAGGGTGGCCATAACAGGTACTGTGTATACTCCTAGTGGGGGAGATAGGAATGGTATTTGACCAGAGGGGTAATGACCAGGCGGGACGACGCCAAGATGGTTGAGGCCGGGAGGAACTGTCCCAGGAGGGTAAAGGGAGTCATGAGTACCATCTGAAGGTGAAGGGCCAGAAGAAGAAGGTTCAAAAGGCTGATCAGAGGACATCATGAAAATCTGGTAATCGGGGGAACCAGATAGAAGAGATTGAGTGGCCACTTGTCCTTCAGGTGGTTGGGTAGCCACAAATCCCTGTTGAGGGAAGGGATTAGTAAGCACAATCGGCTGACTAGGTGCAGGACTGGGAGGAATGGAAGGGATGGCTTGTTGTCCTCTCAATGTTTCTTGAGACTCCCATAGTTGTCGCATTTGTGGCAGAAGAGGACAATCATGCATATAATGACCATAAACACCACAACAAGAATAGGGCTTGTTCGTACAAAGAGGCCTATCCTGCTTGGGCTAAGTAGTGTTAGGAGCATTACCTTGATTAGGTCCAGGATTACCAGAGGAAGCTTGATTTTAATTGCCTTTCCTCTTCCTTTTTGATGGAGGAGGATTAGTCGTGCCCTGTTATGCGAACACCTGCCCTAGAGGGGGTGGTGGTTGCTGTTGCGGGGGTTGAGAAGGTAAGGGAGGAGGAGGTGCTAATGCTGTGGGAGTTGGAGCACCAGGCTGTGGATACAAATAATAAGGAGTTTGGGTAGCAGTGTGGTAAACAGGAGGTTGGGAAAAAGGAGGGGGCATGCTGTATCCTGGATACGTGCTACCAGGAGGGGGAAAAGTGTTGGAGGAGCTGGCCCCGCCCTGAGAGAAACCATAGCCCATGGGAGATTGAGCATATGGATTAAAGAGATCTCCAACGATACCATCGGTGGTGTGAGATGCCTCCAGTGCGTTGGCACCACCAGGTCTAGGAAGATCAGGTAGAACGGTATAAACATAACCCAACTGAGCGTAGATCAGGTCATATTTTAACGCAATTTGGAGAGCGGCTTCTTCGGTTTGAGGAAAGTGCGATGCGACGTCTTTTCCGATAGGCGGCAAGAGAGTCCTAAGAAACCAGCCCATGTAGACACGATCTTCGAATGTAGGGTCTCGATAGAGGCTCCTTCTTCTCCGCCATTCCCGAACATGGTCAGATAGGCGGGTCACAAATGATTGTCGGAAAGAGTTCAAGAGCTTGGTACCAGTGTCATAATGAAGGGGAAGCTAGAAATAAGACACAAATGCTCGCACAAGAGTCTCAAAGGTGGTGTGAGAGGAAGGATCTTGATCAACATACCACTTAGAAGCTTCACCAGTAAGCATTCGTTGGAACAATCGAAGACGAAAAGAGTCATCGGTAATGGAATTAGACGACCACCACATGTGGAAAGATCTAACATGATTTGAGGGATCTTTTCCAGCAAGACCTTCAAACTTTGGGATGTCTAAAGGGAGCTTTTTTGGCATAGCAGGCCAACTAGCGTCATGGTGTATAGGGTCATTTATCAACTTGTCGAAGTCGGGAAGGCTGAGGCCTGCCATGAAAGGAAGAAAGGGTGCAGCTAGGGTAGTGTCCGTTGCGATCCCACTAGTGGTATTCCTGGTGGGAGGGTTGAGGTTACCACTAGTCTTAGGTCCTGCACCAGACATGGTGAAGGTGACAGGGGAGAACCGAAGGCGGAATGAGAAGGAGAACCCAAAGGACCAGAAGAAGAGTCGGAGTGCGGACTCGGTTGAGAACTAACTCGAATCCTATGCGGAGGAGTAATTATCCCTACCAGAAACTGAGGATGAAGGCCAAGAAGTCTCTGGGATGAACACCTTGGTGGCGCAATGGTGATGACACAAACACGGCACAAAGTAAAAAGAGACCGACAAGGGCAAGGAGGTGCAGGATCAGCTAATTACAATGTCAAAACAAGGGCAGAGAGGTGCAGGATTAATTGATTTCAATGTTTTAGAGTCTTTGCTTGGTGGTGTTAACCAAGCCCTTTTTCACTTAGGGTGTGTGTGCAAAAGTGTGTAAATTTTAATTTTTAAACCCAGACATTTGTAGAGAAAAAAAAAAGTGTTTTTGTATGGCTGTAAATAAACCTGCAAATGACAGTATATAGGTCTGCAAAAACAGAAAATAAACAAATAATAATGCAATAATCTAAACCCAAGGAGGTGGGCCTCTCAACAACTAGTCTATAGGTGAGTGAAAAAACTAAGAAAAACACACTAAAATAGCCAATAGATCTAAGGTCAGAAGGGACAGGGATCTAAAGGACAAAATCTGCTGGAAAGTGGTGCAGAAACAACAACAAATCAGAGGAAGAATTGTTGTAAAAAGAGGTAGCGAAAGGCTATCTCCAGGAGGGAAGTAGAGTGCACCCTAAAGGAAAACCCAAACAAAGATAAATGAGGAGATTTCGATGGATAAAAAGCCGATATGAAGTGGATCTGAAGGTGAGGTATCAGATCTGAAAAAATGGCTGAAGACTCTGAAATTTCAGACAACCTGCAACAGCAAAAACTCTTCCAAAAAAAGTGGAGGGTACTGAAGCCCTAGGGGGCTAGGTTCCCACTTAATTGACTGAAACAGAACAAGTAAAGGTCCAAAACGGGCGGAGACAGAGGTCAGACAACCCTGAACAGAGGCTCAGACAAACCCAGAAAACTTTCAGAAAAATCCCTACAAAAAGTCCAAGTCGCAGTTTCTGACCTGTTTTCAGTAGAGGTCGTACTTTTTGGGCAGTAAAGTGCACCCTAGAGGTCTAGGTTGCAGGTTTTGGGCTAGAAATTGCGACTTGGATTTCCGACACTCTCAATGGCAGATTTCAGAAAAAGTTTTCGTCTTAGCTACGGTTGATGTCTCTCACCTGTGCAATGGATCCGAAAACACACAGAAGTCAGAATTTTTATCATTTTAGTGTTTTATGGGTTAAAAAAAACATCAAGAAAAGAAAAAACAAGGGGCTGAAGAGAAATCCTAGGGTTTGAAGTAGCTGGATATGCAAGGATCAAAAAAATGACAGCGGTCGTAATTGTAAACCCGTGTGGAGTCGCCAGTTGTTAGTATGAATCTTGATTCAAGGTGTACAAAAAAATACCACTTTAGCTGCGCATAACAAACATCCCTAACAGCAGAAATGACTGTTATATCTTCAGATCTGCAGTTAGATGATCAATACAAATGCTGCAAAAATATAGATCTATGCATTATAAGACATTAAATAGTAGAAAAATAATATTTACTCCATAGATCCAATAGACAAGACAATAATATATCCAGTGAAATTTTTATTAATAGCACCTGGGAGGAAAACACAAGAGGGTGTTCCCTATTCTCCTCAATGGGATGGGTTCTTGTAAGTCCTCAGCACTTCAGATTTAGAATTCCTCTCTCTTGACGGTGTAGAAAACCCAGAAAAAATGGAAAAATATGGCTATGATAATGGATCAATAGCCAGACCAAGAGTTGAGATCCAAAGTGATCTTTAGGCAACAAAAGGTGACAAATGAATGGGAAAACCCTTCTATTTATAACAAAATTTTGAGTTAGTCTAGATATTGGTGCATAATTAAAATATTATTAACCAAATCAAGATCCAACTTTTATGGAATATTTTATTATATTTGTTGGAGGGAAAAGGAATTTGACTTGAGTCAAATCCCCTTATTGTAAATAATAAATAAATAAATGATTTATTTATCATTTTTAGGATATGTTTGAGTAATAATCAAATAAATAATGATTTATTTAATTATTTAAGGATATAAATGATAATGATCAAATAAATAATGATTTATTTAATTATTTAAGGGAGATAGAATATATTTAATGAAAGAATATTTTAAATAATGTTTAAATAGTTATTCTTAGAAAATAATAAGATAAATAATGATTTATCTAATTAATTTCCTTGTTTTGGGTTAAATATAACCATGAATATTAATTAAATTGTTGTTTAACTAATTATTCCTTGAGGAAAAATCGAATACATGTGGATTTATTTAATGTTTCCCCATGGGGTTTCCTGTTTAGACCATAAACAATTTAATAAAGGTGGTTTACTAAGTTATTTTTCATAGTGAATGCGATTTTACTTGGGGCAAAATTGGTCTTACTTGGTGTACTTGGGTCCATCTAATAACAATGGATTAGATGACCAAAAAATGGTGTAACACTCACCTCTGTCCTCGCCTCGATGACTACCATGCCTCTTTAGAAGTGATCTGCCAATTTGAGGCCAAGCGCAACGAGTCCACCGCTCCTTTATTTGTGCGTTTTGATTCGACAGAACCAAAGGACACATCTGCTCCCATTGACATTCCCCATCCTGATGTCAAGATGACGGAGTTTGTTATCACTTAGTAATTCCTCCAAGTTCAAGAGAAATAGTCTGAGGTAACCACAAACCTACTTCAAACTCTAGGATCTAGCCTTCCTAGGGTTTAGAGAGGGCTCTCTCTTTAAGTTTTATCTTTTTGTTATTCATGAATATTAGGCTAGTTATTAAAGTGAAATTTGGTTTGGTTTTATTGGATTTGGTGGGAAAAAATCACTTGGAGGTAAGATAGAGAGAAATCGACTTGTCCATTGGGCTATGGAGTCTAAATCAAGCTAGCAGCACTAGAAATTAAGGCCA